>JBBPOS010000016.1:0-150459 GCA_038091575.1 Leccinum subgranulosum | reverse complement strand
TCTTTGTATGTTGTGACCCATGGGTATACCCCTGGTGGGTATAGGTGTGGGTAGAATTATGATGACCCATAAGTAGACCCGTACCCGTGGAAAGGGTAGGGGTTTTTCAACGGGTATGGGTATGGGTATTTAGCTCAAGACCCATGGGTTACCCATGCGGAACCCTACTTGGGCATTGTGCGTCTCAACAATGTGCATAATTGGAGCCCATCTGGGACAAGCACTTTTTAAAGTCATCAAACGACTTGATGTTATACATAAGGTGCATGTCACTTAGCCTAATCGTCTGACATTATCTCACGAACAGCTTTCAGCTTGGTTACATCACATCCGACAATGCTAAGAACAATGATATGATGATGCAAGAACTCGCTCGACTAACTGAATCAGCTACTGGACAAGCATTTGATGCCAAGAAACACTGCCTACAGTGCTTGGCACACATTATCAACCTCACTACGCAAGCACTCCTCACTGCCCATAGCAAGTCCAAGCACTATGACCCGGCCGCTCCCAATGCTGAGCTAGTAGTTGAGCAACGGGCAGATGATACTCATTTAGAAATCCTATCTGGATATTCTAATAGCACAGCCGAGGGTTCTCAAATAGAACAATAGAGGGGAGCTTTATTCTCCAGTAGAAAACTTACTAGGTATGAATGAGTCGAAGAGTTGAAACTAAGAAGAGGTATCAATCACTAGACTTGTGTGAAAGCGACCTGATATTCAAGAGTCAGGCTTAGGCCCTTATATACTACAAGATATGTTTGTACATATTTGTGTATGGAATGTCATAGAATATTCTACAGTATCATATAAGAGATTCTAGCGAATAGCATAAGTATCTCGTTATGATATGTAATCACTGATTAGTAAGTAATCAGTTAGCATAAGTATTGGCCAATAGCATAAAGGACTCAGTAAAGCTAAGTCAAGCCAATGGCAATAACAGCTCTTATTTAATCAGAGAAATGATAAGATAAGAAAAGAGACTCGGTCTAGTATGGACCGGTCTAGAATTGGAAGTAGAGAAGTAAAGTGAATACTACTGATTCAACAACTCGTGATGAAGTTGGCCTTGTACAGGCCATTGCCATCAACTTGAAGGTGTGTGTGCACATTAAGAGGATAAATACATACAATTCTAATTTATTTCTAGAAGCGCTCTTCTGCACAGCACAAGGAACTATTTCAGTGCCTCCAGATGAGCACTGATGATGGCCATGTTCTATATAACTGTGCAGTGCAGCTGCTCCTTGATATGCCGGTTCAATGGTCATCAACATACTTAATGCTTCAACGTGCTCTGAATCTCAAGGAAGTATGTAGGTATTTAAGTCTTTGTTACTGTTCTGTAATGCTGATTGCCTCTCAGGAAGTCAATTTGTTTGTCCGTTGTCTGGCTATCCATGAATGCAATTCTGCCAAGTGCCGCAAGATTTTAGATCTGGAATTATCGGAATATGAATGGGAGTGTATACAAACTGCTACTCTCACTCCTTGGGGTAAATGTTTCATGTCTATTGTGTATCGTGTATGCTAATTTCGGATTACAGCATGCTGATAAGGTGCAACATGCATTTTCAACTGATGGTGGCCCCATCCTACACACTGCTCTGCCTGCGTTAGAGGCACTACACAAGGCTTGGTCAACCCACAAAAAGGGTACCAAGTATATGGATTTCCAAGAAGTGCTTGAGGCTGGCATCAGCAAAGTGTCTGATTACTATGAACGGACTGCGTCCTCTGACGCATATATAATCTCAATGGGTAAGTACTTAATATGTCAAGTCTATATGTAGACTACACCGTAATGACTCAGAATGGTCCAGTGCTCGACCCTGCGCAGAAATTGAACCATATATGTTCAAACTGGGGTGGAGACCTGCTTGCTGACATGATGGAACATATTGAGAAGATCATAAGTATTCTGATCATTGAGTCTTTGTTCCAAACTAACAGTAGACTGTTGACATGAAGTACTGTGAGCAGTATGAGGCACTATATGGTCACAACACAGGGTCCTCTTCCTCGCAGCATGGGGCAAAAGGCCCAAAAATTGCAAAAGCATGATCATTCAGCATGCTCGTTCAAATCTCATTGGATGAAGATAGTGATACGGAACCATCCAGGGGCTCTGATGGTTGGCGTGATCCTATCAAGCTATGGCTACAAGGCTTCCACGAGTACCTACAGACACATGAAAACATGGGAGCTCTGTCTATCATGTAGTGGTGGGGGTTAAATGCAGCACGACTGAGCATGTTATCCAGTGTGGGCATCGCTTGTACGCGACCACTTGTCAATTATGGCAAGTTCGGTTTCATCCGAGCATGCATTCTCTTCAGCTGGTATCACAATCAGGAAACATCAGAACCACCTCAAGGCCGACATTGTTGAAGCACTACAGTGCATGAAGTGCCTGGCACACAAAGACCTTTTGTTTTGTAAAGATTTGGAATTCAGTGATGAGACTACTATGCCCGGTGCACCTACTACAGGCAATACTCAAGACTATGACCGTGACGGGCTCAAAGAATTGGTTGGTGATGGGTCAGGACTCAGTGGGAATGCTGTAAGTGATGATGAGGATGACGGGGATGATGACGAGGATGACATATTTGTCCCATTTATGGACCTCTAGTACTGAGTTTGTAGTAGCAATCTCAGGCTGTGTCAATTGTCATTAGTCCTAGTGCTACTCAGGTCGGGGCCTCAAGCCGAGCCCAAGCCTTAACGTATGGCCTAGCTGGCTTCAGGCTTGGCCCAGAAAAGAGCAGGCCTGAAGCTTGACCAAGCCGAGCCCAAGCTTCGGCTTTCAGGCCAAGCCGGGCCGGAACAACACTAGTGCTCATTGCACAACACTATGATAATCAACCTGTAAGTTACTTCCCACAGTGACTTGGACATGATAGTACATCCAAGTCTGGGGATCTGAGCCTAATTATACTGTACTATTCCACTCAATTCTACCAGAATTAATTTTTTCTCAAATTTTCAGATTTATGTTATGACAAATCAATCAAAATGGTACAGTACTGTGCAAATTTTGTGACCTGGGCCAGGCCTTTAGTCCAAAACCACCCCAAACTTGCAAAGTGATCGCGCATGCACTCATGCACCCACTGGCACTCTGCAGTCGATACTTATGAGGTGCACGATGACTCGCTCGTCGGGAGGCGAGTGGGTTACGGGCTCACGGACCGGCTTCCATTGTTACTAAAAAGGCAAGTTCACCCACGCGCAATGCCCACGCGACTGCCACGAGAGCCGAGAAGTGTCAAGCAACCACGCGAGCGTCGAGATCATCCACATCCAAACAGACCGAGTCGACTTAATACCTCTTCATCCCCTCCCCGCATCTCCTCTCTTCCCACACACCTCCCCCCTCCCCACCTGTTTTCCTACAAGGAGATCTGTTTTGATGCTCAATGCAGAGGAGTGTGCCCACGGTAGACGAAGGAGCGTCGACGTGGGAGGTTTAGCGCTCGCACTGGAGAACCAGGGTTTGGGACATGGTTGGGGCAGTTGGGACCAAGTACAGCAAGGAGAGACCCGGTGCGTTCGTTTTTTGTCAGCAAGATCCCCATCTTTATCCACCGTCCCAGATATGCCGAATTGCTCTACGAAATGTACATGCACACGCAGTCGACCGTCACTCACTGTGATACTGATCCGTACGGATGCCTCTGCCGTTCGATTTCTGCATCCTTGCTTAGTTTCACCTTCCAGCTCTCCGATTGAGATCCCTCCAGAAACCCGCATACGCCTAATTCGTGGCCTTGATAGCTGGCACTTTGAACCTCACAAACTACCCGACGAAGAGGTCCTGTTCTGCGCCCAAATTCTGTTCGAGAGTTTGTTTCAGATCGAAAATATGCAATGTGACACGGGGGTTTCTCTCAGTCCGTCTCCATGTGCCTCGTTACGTTTCAGGCGCCACCTCATGCGATACTGACACAGATGACATATCAATCTTCCTAAAGCACCTACGACGTTTATACTGCGGACAAAATTCTTATCACAATTTTCAACACGCCTTGGACGTCTTGCAGGCATGCCAGGCATTTCTGTGCGCTGCTGGTGCCGTTCCTCCAGCTTCCATTCTCTGCCGCAATGCCCCTCCGTGGCAACCGGATAAGAGACAGGACCGGCTGGTGTCCAGCCTTGAAAACATGGATCTATTTGCATTGTTTATCGCTGCTATCGGCCATGATGTCGGTCACCCGGGTTTTACTAACATGTTCATGGTCAGTCCACCGCACATAACCCAAACTCTGACTCTTCGTTGACCCGCTCCCCAGAAAAATGCAGACGCACCTCTATCTGCCGTTTTCGACGGAAAATCAGCTCTGGAACACATGCACTACGCCATCCTTATCCAAGTGATGCGGCACCATGGTCTCGGCAGTCTACTTGATCGACCGAACGGGGGACAAGTATTCCGAAAAACTCTTGCTGGCATCGTCCTCGCGACTGATATGAGCGTTCACTTTGAATTCATGAAGAATTTCGGGTGCCTCGTAGCTGGCGAGGACTGCTCTCTGAGCCACCGCAAACTGTTATTGTGTCAGGCACTCATCAAGTGCGCGGATATCAGCAATCCGGTAGGTTCCCGCGACGGCCTCGGCCAAGTGTTTCACTTATTTGTGTTTCAGAGTCGACCGCCGGGAGTATCGCACTATTGGGCGAATGCATTGATGGAAGAATGGAATAGCCAAGCGTCGCTGGAGAAGCTGTGGCAGCTACCGCCCTCAGTACAGCCTTCGGAGACTCCTATGGCTCAAGTCCGAGGGCAGATCTTCTTCATTAGCACGTTTGCAAAGCCCCTTCTGGATATTACAGCGCAAGGGATCCCAGGTCAGAAAGAACTCCACTCCACTCGACCATTTTGATGCTGACTGTATGCTTAGAAATGCAACGGTTCGCTGATCAATGTACCTCAAATCTCGCGATGTGGGAGGCTCGCCTCGAGTTGCCGTCCACGAACGAGAGGCCTCCTTCATCCCCCGAGAGGGCAACACCTACCCGATCGCCGGAAGACTTTCTGACATCTTTCCCCCTCACGCTTCCCACTTTTATCCTGAGTTATCAAGACGACCACCAGCCTGCCGGAGAGTGGCATACCTATTCGCCCTCCTCGCCCTCGCCCTCCTCATCCTCGTCGTCTGAGGCAATACCCGACAATCTACTCGGAGACCAACTTTCTCCACCTGCATCGCCCTCGCCATCAGTTGGTTCGGCATCGTTCGTCCTAGCTCCCCGTTCCTCGTCATCGAGCCTTCGCACGAACTCTTCCACTAGTGGAGCCGCCGCGGCGATGCGTGCCGCCTATGAAGCTGGCGTCCGCAAGAAGCGGAGTTTCTACAATCGGTACTCGTGGAGTGCGGACCTGAGCCCAGTATCTTCGACGGCGAACCTGCATGCGGCCCTTCCCAAGGCGATCATGACCAATACCATGCCCGTCAATGCGCCGAGTTCGCCTTGTGTTGGCATCGGCGTAGCTGGTTCACTCGAGGAAAGGGCAACTTGCGCAGTCAGCTCGGTTCAATGACAATGGTATCATGATCTCTGTATGTATGTATTGGACGCATCGGACGTTGAGGATGACCGTGATTAACTTGGCCTCAGTCTATGATTGGGAATTCGGAAGAAGGTCGGGGCCATTTCTGTCTTTCTTTTTCTTTCATTCTTTTTTGAAGATTTAACTTAACCCAACGTAACCCTTTCTGTCATCTTGTGCGGCATCAAGACCATTCGGTTTCTCCTCTGTTGTTTTGCATAGCGGTTTTGCGTATTTCCTTGGTTCAGCACTCCAATGTATCATTGTCAATGCTTTCATGATAAAGTACTATCAGCACGACGGTCGTTTTCTCGATCCATGTAGTTTGAAACAGGGACATAATGGTACGAGATTGATGAATGCGAGTGAGAAGGGGACGTTCGTGATCAACCGGCTCTCCTCTCGATCTTCTCCAAAAACCCAAGGAGCGCCGCAATCACTTGTTCCGGCGCCTCCTGTTGTACCCAATGGCCCGCACCCTCGATCAGCACAACATCGTCCTTCTGCATCCCAAAGAGATATTTCATCTTGTCAATAGCTCCAGGCTGCTGATACACTCCCCAATCGCGCGCACCCGAAATGAAAGCCGCAGGAACGCAAGGCTTCCGCCCTGCGAGTGCGATAAGCTTATCCACCCGTTCCGCTGGGGGTGGTGACAGCGCAGATCGGTAATAATTCAGTCCACCCTGGAAACCAGTGCGAGCGAACTCTGATGCATACATCCTGCCAGCCTTGGTATCTTCCAGGGGCCAGGTAAAACGAGGATGCTGGCTTGCATGCCGCTCGATTAGCTGCCGCATGTTCTCGTGTGCTGGCATGACGTAGTACTGTGGAAGGGTAGCCAGATCACGGGCGATCGCGTCGATCGTCGGAGATGGGTTGGATGCAGAGGGGAGTGGACGTGTCGTGTTGCCCTCCCACGCACCACTCTTTATGTGATAGTAGCCGCCAAGGAATTGGAAGAGGTCTTCTTGACAATCTCCAAGCATGTCTGTATTCGCATCGCGTGTGGAGAAGTAAGCGGTATAGTGCTTCCGGGGTGGGGTGAGAGCCGTGAGGGCCACGCGAATGGCCTGCGCGAGCGTTGGCAGGGGCTGGTCCTTCGCACTTGGGGTATCAGCTGAGTCGCTGGGGGTGAGGGGACGGAGAGGCTGTGGCCGTTCTATCCCAGCAAAAGGAGCGCTCATGAAGACGACGGAGCGGAAGATCTCTGGGTGGGCGATAACGCAGTAGCCAGCGATCACGGATCCGAAATCGTGACCCACGAGCATGGCAACGGAGTCGTGCCCGAGGGCCTTGATAAGGGAACAAACGTCCTCCACGATGTTGAGGGGATGGAACGATTTGATTTCGTCGTCGTACTGTACCTGTTTGGGCGTCTCGTCGTGGTATGCGACGGTGTGACCGTACCCTCGCAGATCCGGTGCAACGACATGACAGCCTCCACGGGCTATCGCAAGTGGGCCAAGGACTTTACGCCATGAGAATGCAAGTTCTGGAAAGCCGTGCAACAGGAGGACCAAGGGAAGCGAGACTGGCTCGCTTATGGCATCTGGGAACGCCTCAATGAAGTGGGTTCGTAAACTGTCGCGATCGTCAAGGGTTACAATACGTGAGCGCAACGTGCATTGAGTGGAGTTCTGGAAATGATGTAGATCCATGGAAGTACTGTGGGAGGCACAGTCGAGGACTGCGCAGTGTGGGGCTCGGGATTCGGAAACGGCGTAGCGCGAGTACATACTCGCCCTTGTGGGAAAGCATCCGGTGTTCGAATGCGGATATGTGAAACGAATGCCTTGTTAACGTTACATATTTAACCGTCTTGCCAGTGTGGACACATAATTTAAGCGTAGAAGGCAGAAATGGATCAAGTACGTACAGACACAGGCAGGCCGATAGCTACTTCGCCGACCATTGTACTCGAGATGAGCTGAAAAAGCCGGACTGGAGAACGTCAAACTTGATGGATTTATATCCCTCTGATTGTATCGGATGACAGATTCAGGAGGTGGGTCTCCAACGTGCAACGAGGCTGCCCTGAAGGCGTGATTCGTCTGGATTGAGTGCGCGCGAGATATGTCAATGGAACGAGGCACTGAACGTTGTGTAAAAGAATTCGGGGTTGATCTGTTAGCGAGACGGGGAGAAGATCCCCCCCGTGCGTACCGAGCTATGCAAGGCAATGCGGCCCACTTGAACTCCAAGCAAGCAAGCGGTGCCCAGACAACGGGGGCGAAGGCGATCAGCAAGGCAATCAAATTTGCTAAATCAGGAAAGCCACACAACGCCGTTTGGAGTTATTTGGCCCTCGACCCAGGATGGACTACTTAAACTCGCTCCTTGTTCTTCCCCCATCTTCATCTCCCCCGTCGACGACTCTTGATACGCTCTTATGTAGGTGTCCCCTCACATCGGATGATACGGCGGTTTCGTTTAACCCCCGCTAATCCTCTCCCCTAGACCTTATCCTAGACTGTCGCAATGTGTGGAATCTTTGGTTACTGCAACTTCTTGAAGGACAAGGTACGCCGTCCTGCACCCTATATGCGCACAGTGTGTACCGCCGTCGTATGCCGACGCATATATGCGCGTCTCGACATATCCGCGCAGCACGCTATTGTTATGCGCCGCAGTTGCCTTATCTGGTAGTCATTTCGGTGCCTAATAGAGACGTCTGTAGGATCGCAAGGAACTCCTCGAGATTCTTTGCAATGGACTTGCTCGTCAAGAGTATCGTGGTTATGACTCGGCTGGTCTCGGCATCGATGGCGACAAACCAGGCCAAATCGTGTATTTCAAGGAGGTCGGCAAGGTCGCTGGCTTGCGCAAGCGTATCGCCGAATCAGACATCGATACTTCCAAGGTCTTCGCATCGCAGGTCTCCATTGCCCACACACGTTGGGCCACCCACGGACCTCCCTCGACAATCAACTGTCACCCCATTCGCGCTGGTACCAGCGATGAATTCATCGTCGTCCACAACGGTATTGTTACCAACGCCGTTGCCCTCAGGGAGGTTCTCCAGAGACGCGGGTACAAGTTCGAGTCGGACACTGATACCGAAGCTGTCGCTATCCTCACGAAATACGTCTGGGACTCGCAGCCCGACAAACGCATTACGTTCATTGCATTGATCAAAACTGTCTTGAAGGAGCTGGAGGGCTCCTTCGCCTTTGTCTTCAAGTCCGTTCACTTCCCCAATGAGATCGTCACTGCTCGCCGTGGTTCTCCCCTACTCATCGGTGTCAAGACCGATAAGAAACTCAAGGTTGACTTTGTCGATGTCGAGTTTGCTGGTGCGGATGCCGACAAGGTCGTCGACAGTCGTAAGCGTAGTTGTCAATCTTACCATTGTCATGAATGCTCACCGACACGTAGTTCAACCTCCCACGTCCCCCACCTCTCGTCTGGCACCGCCTACCGTAGGCCCCAAGATCTCTCGCAGACATTCTCGGAACTTCATCTCCGAGGATGGGACTCCTCAGCCCATCGAGTTCTTCATTGCTTCGGATGCGTCTGCCATTGTCGAACACACTAAGCGTGTTCTTTACCTCGAAGACGATGACATTGCACGCATTGCTGATGGCCAACTCCATATCCACCGCCTCCGCCGCAATGAGGGTCAACCCGATACCCCTGCGACACGTAGCATCGAGACTCTGGAGATTGAAATCGCTGCGATCATGAAGGGCAAGTTTGATCACTTCATGCAGAAGGAGATTTACGAACAGCCGGAGTCTGTCGTGAACACCATGCGTGGACGTGTCAACTTTGACGATCACAAGGTTATGCTCGGTGGCCTTCGATCTTACCTCCACATTATGCGTCGTGGCCGTCGCATCGTGTTTTGTGCTTGTGGTACAAGTTATCACTCTGCTTTGGCGACCCGTGCCATCTTCGAGGAATTGACGGAGATTCCTGTCAGCGTCGAACTGGCCTCTGATTTCTTGGATCGTAAAACGCCAATCTTCCGTGATGACGTCTGTGTCTTCGTCAGCCAAAGTGGCGAGACAGCCGACAGCATTCTTGCTTTGAAGTACTGCCTTGAGCGCGGGGCCCTCTGTGTGGGTGTTGTCAACACTGTCGGTTCTACCATCTCTCGCGAAACGCACTGTGGTATTCACATCAACGCCGGTCCTGAAGTCGGTGTTGCATCAACGAAGGTACGATACGAGTTGGACATCTTGTTGGACCATCTCTCACTCGCTTCACAGGCGTATACTTCCCAGTACATTGCATTGATGCTCATGGCACTGCAGTTGTCTGAAGACCGGATTTCTTTCACTCCCCGTCGCAATGCCATTATCGATGGTCTCCGAGCCCTTCCAGGTCAGATCAAGGCGGTACTTGCCCTTGACGACAGTCTTCGAGACCTTGCCACTGGGGTTCTTGCCAACTCCAGGAGTCTGCTGCTAATGGGTAGAGGTTACCAGTAAGTCCATGGTCGTCGTATCCTGATGGGCTATGCTCAGATCAACCGCAGGCACGCCACTTGCTTGGAGGGAGCCCTGAAAATTAAGGAAATCAGCTACATGCACTCGGAGGGTATCCTCGCTGGTGAACTGAAGCACGGACCCCTGGCCCTGATCGACGAGAACATGCCTGTGATTATCATCATGACGCAGGATTCGTTATATCCCAAGGTTCAGTCAGCCTTTTCACAAATCACCGCTCGCAAGGCCCATCCCATTGTCGTATGCAACGACGGCGATGACGGCATCAAACAGGGTGTGAAAACTATCCGCGTACCCAAGACCGTGGACGCTTTGCAAGGGCTCTTGAACATCATTCCCTTGCAACTTCTCAGTTACCACTTGGCTATCAAGAATGGCTTCGATGTCGACTTCCCGAGGAACTTGTGAGTACATGCACATTGTCTTATTGATAGTTTGCTGATAATTTGTCGTCCTCAGGGCTAAGTCTGTGACTACCGAGTAAACTGGAGGTAAATACCATTTTTACGCATGGCATCAATAATCCTATGGACTTTTACGCTCGGTACTGTAACATGGACACGTTTTTGGTAGTGGATGATGGACGCTTTGGCATTGGATGGCTCGAAAAAAAAGAAAATACATTGTCTCCCTTCTCGTATTTTGCGTACGTGGCTTTTGTATACGTCTTCTCATGCTAGTCATGAACTATACCAGGCCCTCATTGTACACCTGGTTGCCGTGTGTCTCTTTTGTTGACCTTGAGGATGGTAAAAGCATCACAACATGTCCAAGAAACACAAAAATAGTACTAGTAAGTCCATGTGCTGATTCAAGGCGTGTCTGAAATTGAGACACCGATGGCGCATAAATTATCGGGAAATCCTCGTCTACTTCTCAAAACACGGGACCAGATGGATGAGACAAATGGTCGGGTGTGTTAGTTGAGGCGATTGCTGACACAATACTTCAGATCAAGTTCGAAGCGTAGAAACATAAGCAGAAGGAGTTGGAGATTCGACTCTTTCCTTCGTTACGTGCTGAACCTTTTGCGCATCAGTGGCAACATCGGTGCGTATACCATCGCCTACTAACGCCATAGCCCACTAGACACGGATCGAAGGTAGTACGCGCGGATGGATCTTCGTCATCGAGCGGGTGCCATCCGCGTTCAACGGCCCTATCTGACACCGCCGCCTTGACAGCCCCCAAGTCCGTCTCCAACGTGCGGAGCATGAACACCCGTCAAGGGACAGCGCGAGCGGTAAACCGCACTACTGGAAGATGCGAAAGCCCGTGTGCAGAGGCTCCCGCCCGTCATCGGGAACGAGATCATATCGGGATCGTGCGAGAACATCGCTCTTGTTTACAGGCGCCGTGAGCGAAGCGGAGGAGCGCGGACAAGCACGCGGAGGGGGACGGAAGAACGCTGACGCCGAGGGGATCAACACGGATTTCTCAGGTGGGTCTAAGTTGAAACGAAGATGTGGCATATTATGCCCGACTGAGGGTGGTCATTTGCAAAAGTGAAAGCGTCTCATAATAGAATGGAACGTGGCCGTTCTCGTTCATGCTACTAGTCAGAACGCTGGTGAATGATAAAGATCCCAAGAAGTGCACATATCCTCGCGTCGTATGAAGAGCCTACATTATTTCCTTTCCCGTATCCCCCCAGTCTTCATCTTTTCCTCGTTCTCCATCGCCCTCTCTCTTGCTGCTTGGTCTCTCAAAAGTTCACCTTCCCGCCTCCACTCTCTCCTCTCGAATGCATCATACTCCTCCTTTGTATCTATCCATCGTTCTTGGACGTCCTTCACGTTCCCTGCCATCGCCCCTGCTGCAGTCGTGAATAACGGGTAGGAATTTGGTCGAGCAGAAGCAGGTGCAGAACTTGAATCGATAGTGCCTTCGGGTGCATGAGCATCTTTCGGAGGGACGAAAATGTAACCAGTCGCCCGGTCGATGACGCGGGACAGGTGCACCATCGAGTTCTTGTCCTTCAAGGTATGTGAATAAGCAGGTCATATCACAGAAGAGAAGGTTCACCTCGACGGCGAGCGTTTCAAACCCGACAAGGCTGTAATCTTCGATCACAGAAACCAGAGCCATGTTCAGCGCCGTAAAACGCGGTGAGGTCGTATTCAAGGCGTTCTCCAGATAAGATAGATCTTGTACCTCGGTATAGAAATCGAGGTTAAAGTCTGAGTACTTGTTAGCTCGTCCACACGACGCATTCGGGAACCACGTACCGAGATCGCCATACTGAGAGAGAATGTCGATTTTAGAGAGTACGTTGATATGAGGCAACTCGAGCTGGAGCATGGTGCGAAGGGAGAGGAGGAGGACAGACACGTACTTGGCGGGGTCGGTAACGTAGTGGGCATCACATAGATGAACGGCTGCCAGCTAACCACGGATCGCAGCTCGCAAAGCGGTGGTATTACAGACCTGATAACGTACCCTAAATCCGACCTTGGTCAGTTTCTGGATGATGTGCTTCAGAGACGGGTGGATTGTCCCAAGCTCGACTTGTCCGGGGATATCAAACAGGACGTAGGCGTCTGGCCCCAGTTCGTTCAATCTCATTTCCAGCCAGTCAAGATTTGCTTCGAGGTATTCCATGCAGTACAACATGCCGCCATTGGGGCCCAGTCCATGGGCGTCCATTACGTCTTGGAGGGTGATGAGCGATGCGATGTCGATAGCACAGGGATATGGGATGTTATCGTTGGCAGGGTCTAGGTTGACGATGGAGATGGGACGCCCGAGGGCGGTGAACAGCTGATACTTTCCATAGCAGTAGGTCGATTTTCCGCTTCCTGGTGCGCCGCAGACGATCTCGCCGAATGGCATGGTTGTGTGGAGTAACGTTTCCTTTTTCACACATTCCACGACAGGTCCAATATTTTCTCCTTGGATTCGAGATCACCCGTATCTAAGAAACTCTTCAGGTCCATGTCTACCTGCAACAAAGCTCGATGAAACGACAGCCCTTCAGGGGGCTGGCCCTGTATGTACTCAGTTTGATTGTAACCATTGAATGATTAGTACGCGGAGTGTAAACTTTGAAGTCCGCTATTGCTTTCACCTTTGACCTCGACCAACAACTTTTCCCTTGTCTCGCTACGTCTTTTGCTTGTTGGAACAGTTACAATGACTCCCCCCAAGGCTCCCAGACAGAGAACCCCCTATACTGTAATGACCCTCCTTTCAAACACACGGCAGCATATTCATGGCGCGTTTCATAGCGTCTTCGAGGCCCAGATGGTGCTTGGCTTCACGACCGTGCACCCCTGTCCTCCGCAAAGGCAAACAACGCGATTACTCCAGCAACAGCTTCCAATAATGCACTGAACACGAAGCTCGTCGTATCCAATCTTCATTATGAAATCACGCCTAAAGACTTGGTGGTGAGCCACTCAACCTTTTGGTATTCTTTTTTTTTCGTCGCTGATACACTCGAAGTCCATTTTTGGGCAGATAGGCACGCTCGTTCGCGAGCCACTGATCAGGGTACGATGGTTCCGAATTCGAATGCATACAGTCACGTCGCCCCGTCCGGTCTCTGCTGTCGTGGTCCCGTTGCTGCGGACAAAGTTGGGGTTTCGATGACCGCTTTCGCTTCTGGCTCTTGACTAGGGATGAACTCCAAACTGAACCTGAGAAATCACCTTTTGCTTTTAAAGTATGATCGCAGCGGTCGCTCCTCTGGTGTTGCCATCATCACGTACGAAAATCCTGCGGAGGCGACCCGCGCAAAGAATGATTTTGAAGGAAAACTCGCAAAAGGTTTGTGCGCCTGGTCTTGGTGATACCTTTGGTGTATCGTTTTGACCTTGGTCCTCAGGACAGCCGTTGGAAATTGCCTTTGACACTGCTCCTGTTCGGCGTCTCCGGTCTTCAGGCACGGCGGGGGTATCGACTGCATCGTTGTTGAACAGAATTGAGCGACCTTCGCTTGCCGAGCGCCTGGAAAATGGCGAAGACTCGAAACAGTCGACGACGTATGTCTTTTTCTGTCTTCAGCCGTAACGCATAGTCACGCTATGTGTAGCAGGAGAGGGCCTGTTCGAGCAAGACCTCCCCGGTCTTCAGGAGGCGGAAGAGGCGGCGCTGCACCAAGGTCACAGGTTGGTCGACCGAGTCGCCCGAAAGTTAAAACTGCAGAGGAACTGGATCGAGAGTTGGATGTCTTTATGGCGGATGAGGGCAAGGACGCACCTGTAGATCTAGAGTCGACAAAGGTTGCGGAGGTCGTTACGGTGGTGCAAGATGTGGAAATGGCGTGAATGTTTCCGCTTTGAGAGGTCTATCATTGATACACGTATTTATGTAGTTTATGGCATGGGTGTGCCCGATGTGATGATGTCTTTCTATGCTATGCAGCGTATGACAGTGAACGGTTTCCGACTCTGAATAGTACTTGACTCGGTTGTTCATTGACCACGACATGCATCGGTGCTTGAAGATCGTCGAGGTACAACGTGCCATCTTCCGCGAAGTCCACCTCCAATTCAAAGGCTCGGCTACACTAGCCAGAATAGCACGCACTTGTCGAGTTTTCAATAGCGCTGCCCTTGATGCGTTGTGGGAGATGTTGGATTCTTTCGTGTACCTCATCCAATGTCTTCCTCGGGATCTGTGGAAAATTGAATCCGACAGAAAGATGGTATGTCCTCACGTTCTCCAGCGGCCATTCGGACTGATCCGGTCAGATATTCCAACGCCCCATGTCGCTAAGGGACTGGGAAGTCTTCTTCAAATATTCCTCTCGTGTACGGACTTTGTTTCAGTCCGTCGGACCAGAAATCCTGACAAAGTGCTCGAGTCTGAGCGACGATGTCATTTTCGCGCTCTCCAATCCCCCAACTTATGGTCCTCTCCTCCCGTACTTGAAAGGGCTCTTCTGGGACAAACCAAACAAAAAGTACGCATCGCTCCTGCGTTTGCTGATGACTCCTTCTCTCGTCACTCTCTCGCTTTCTTTTTGTTCACTGCGCTCCCCCGAGGTATCGATCCTGTCTTGCATCGGTACCGTGTGTCCGTCGTTAAAGAGCCTCTGCATTGTCTCGCACAAACCATTCGCCAACATTCTTGATGCCAAAGGCGAGAAAATCCTATCCGAGGCACTCTTGTACCTTAATTCATTGGAAACACTTGCGTGCCCCGCGCTCGACGAAGCCGCGATTGTCCACCTTTCCCACCTTCCTCGCTTGGTCGATCTCTCGATGGAGCTACAGCTCGATTTTCAGCTGGAAAAAGTGAAACCCCTTTTGGCACCGCCTGCGTTCGCGTCTCTGCTGTCGTTGACGCTGCATTCCAGCGCGCTCTCGACTCTGACGTCACTCCTGGAACACATGCGCTTCAAGCCGCGCAGCATATCGTTTATAGTGGCCAGCACGCCGACCCCGGACGCGCTCCGTCTATTCTTCCTTGCACTGACGAGCGCTTGCGACCCCGAGCAGCTCTGTCGTATCTCGTTGACGACATCCTGTGAACGGCAACACACTTCCATACCTCAACAAGTCTCCCTGTCGACGTTTCAGTCCCTCCTCACGTTGCCCAACATAGAGATGTTCGAGTTTGACGCGCCGTGCAACGTTGCCCTCGACGACGACGCGATGACGACCTTGACGAAACGCTGGCCAAAGCTGACTGTGCTGTCGTTCAACGCGAAATCAGGCTGGGGCATTACATCGCGTGTGACTCCTCGGGGTCTGGTCACGCTGCTCTCTGGCTGCGAGACGCTCTGCGAGTTTGCACTCGCCGTCGACTTTTCCGAGGTCGACGGGCCGCACGTCGATATTTCACCGTCGCGCCCGGGGAAGGGGGCCCTCAACCTCCATTGTTTGACTGCGAATTTCGTGACGTCGATCATCAACTTTCCGATCACGGTCGCTGCGTTTTTGAGCGACGTGTGTCCCGAAGTAGAGGCAGTGAGGTCGTCGTGGAATCATAGCACGCTCGGGACGGATCCGGAGATGGATCTGGATGCGGACGAAATGGACGTGTACCGGGAGAGGTGGGAGGAAGTGGAGAATTTGCTGCCTGCATTCAGCGCAGTGAGGAGGCAGTATATGGAGTGGGCGGATGGGAGGAGCTTAACGCGGTGTGTTGAGGGTGCGGTGAGTGGCGGATGACGACGGGCAGGAGCTTCACGATGAGCATTTCGAGACGGAGCAGACTTGGTGACATGAAGAGCATTACTGAACTCGTTGATAGATGGACGTCCTCTTTCGTGGGGGATTGGCTTTCTGGCCACTGGGGCCCTCATCGTGCAACTCAGCGTGCACTTTATTACAGCGAGCATTGGCGAACTTGTATGAATAAAACGAGGTGAATCATGAATGTCGACGTCAATTCTAACTTGGAGTCCGTCTGAAGTGAAACCACGGCCGCAAGGCCGGCATGCATGGATGCGTTGTCAGCTGGGACGTCTGTAACACAGGGCCACCTCCGACTAATATTCCAAGCTTCGGAACGCTACTGATATTCTTGTTGTGCCGAATGGCCGTGGGTTTATCAAACGCTAAATGGCTTGTGACACTTAGTACATACTCGGACGGAGCACGTTGGCGATGCCGCATCGGCATTTTTTTACATAGAATAAAGTCGCACAAGGCCTGGGACACGAAATAACCGATGCGGCGGCGTGAGATATCGATATGATGACCCGCATCGTCTGGCAAATCTCGGAGAAAGGACGCCCATGATGTCATCATGTAGCTGAGCCGCGGATTTCATTGAAAGGTCGATCAGTTCTCCGAGCCCAGCATGAGCCACATCTGGCAACTCCGTTGGGGTCGACTCCCGCGACGCTGAGCGCTGGTTCAACCTCCGTCCCGCCGTTGAATAATTCCCAGCCTCGTCGGAAATAAACTTATTCTTCCACTCACTCTCGGCGACAAACGGGCTTCTTCTGCCACTCAGCCGCATCATTCAAGTTACTCGTTTGTTTCAAACTTATCTTTCTCCCTTCTAGTCCGGTTTCTCCCTTGTTACTTTCGCCTTCCTGTACTCATTTAGTTCATGAACAAGTGCAGATCCACTGGTTGTCTACCCGCAACATCTATATCCGACAGACCCTCGTTCCCATGACCTTCGAATGGTGCACTTGTGTCGCCTGATCTCGGTCATAATGTCAACAAGCATCACTTTGATCGGATTGAATGCCTGCTGGAACAAGACCCGAGTCGGAAAATATCGCGTTTTGTGGGCAAACAGACGAGTCCAGGTTGTTCATTGCGCTCACTGCCATCAAGGGGGTGAAGGGTGACGACTCGTTGATGGTGACCGAGTAGGTCGATGGTTGGAAGCGACAAGATTCTAACTGCACAGGACGGAGAACTGCTTGGTCCGCCATCACTGCTTCCGATAGTGCCCTCCGAGGACTCCGATGCAGCCATTGAATTCATCAACAACAGATATGTCTTGATGAGATCCTCCACTCGCGTTGTACGTCTTCTCAACAAGACGCAAACTTCAAGAACAAAGGCAAGTAACCGGTCGGATCCGAGGCTTCTTGAGATTGACTGTAGTCGTCATAGTTTTCGACAATACGCAGAGCGGCTCAGCCATCGCCAACTTTGACACACTGGTTCATTGAGGAGGTAGATGGGATTTTTTTCAAAGATGGTTTGTTCTGACGGGCCGGTTTCGCAGACGACGGCCTCCCACTCGGCTGTATTGAGCCGAGTGGAGGTGAGTGTTATTAATAATTGCTGCGCTGAAGGGAGACTCCCCTTCCCAGTGGTTCGCGTAAACGACACGAGATCTTTGCTTGGCTGACACGATGGAATACCATTTACCATTCAGGGTTAACGTTGCACTATGGTCAAGGTATAGCATAAGCCCGCTGTGCCAATCAAGGAACCTGCATTTTCCTGATCATTTCCTCGCGTAGGTGGGGAAAAAATCCTGGTCGAGGAATATATTTAGCGCGAGGTTAGACGTAGTTGACATGAGGTTCGTCGATTCTTTATCTCAATCGAGTCTGTGTCAACATTCAGAATCGGTTTTTCTGACACCGCAGATACCTTGGAAGAGACGTACGGCTGGCACCGTAATGCACCGGATGGAATACATGGAAAGCCATTCTAGTAGCAGACAGGCTAATGTCATTCGACCCCGGACCATCAAATGGGTTTCGTAATTCATACACTCCCTGTTTACATTTCAGGACCTTATATTGATACCCCCGTTGCAATGATGCATGTTGTCTGTCACCCCAACCTGTCACGATGATTCAGATGACTTACGTCGTGTTTTGCTGTGCCAGTAGAGTGCCTGGAACACCTGTGGAGCTTCAAAGCTTCAAGCTTCAAGCATTAGTATACCCTCAATTCTGGAAGACGGGATCAAAAGCTGCCATTTATTCACTGAACCGCGACCGGGCCTTGATTTCAGCGCATGCGGTGCACACTAATATAGAGAACTCGTCAGGTAACTTCCCGCCGCGAGGAGGTTGCCGACGTGAGCGCCAGCTCACTGAAATATAAATATCAAAACATCGTCTCCATGCCGCCGCCGATCTGTACATATCTCCCTCTTTCAACCTATCCGGTATTATCCTGCATCTCCAATTTAGCGAAACGGCTAGTTAGCCGACAAGTACGCACTCAGGCTGGCTGACCAGTTCGAACCCCGATTTACTATGCGGCTTCGACTCTCTGACGTGGCAGCAGAAGCGGTGTAGTATCTCAACTTGAAGGATTGCGAGGAGCAGGTAGACGCTAGTCTCGACACCTTCCGTTTTGGTGTGCTTCTCACGAGCATCGGAATCATCCGTTCCTGGAAGGAACGTCGGGTATCGAGACTAGGTAGACGTGTACTAAATATTCGTGCTGACGCAGAATGTGTTCGGGCCGCAGCCTGTTTCATCTCGGACGTTTTTCAGATTGGCTTTCGGAATTCTCCTACCAATTGAACGACCTCGCTTAGCACAGATAGCCGTGTGTACCTTACAATTGGTCAGCTGACAACAGTATAACTTGAAGGTGTACTCCGGGTCACTGATCCTGTTCATAGCTAGACATGTCCACCGAACCTTCGTACACTCCTCTCGAACAGATTCCCCAGGTCAGTTCTTCCTGTTTCTAGCTCGGAGCCGCATCAGACGAAATTCCCAGATTCATGCCGACTTGCGCAAAAGTTTCAGAGCTGGCAAGACCAAGTCCATCGCAGCTCGCAAGACGCAAATCCTCCAGCTTGGCTACCTCGTCCAGGACAACATAGATCGTTTCCAACAGGCCATGTCGCAAGACCTCGGTCGCCCTTCGCTCGAGAACGCCTTGTACGTTTCAGTTGGCTCATCGTCACGCTAATGCCCTCACTGACTGCCACGTGTGTCCCCGTCGACTTGTCAATTCCGCAGCCTCGAGCTCAACTCGACCATCAGCGACTGTAAAATCGCCCACGACCGTGTCGCCACGTGGGCACGCACCGAAAAGGCGACTTTCAACTTCAACTTTGCCGCGTTCAACCCGGTCATTCGAAAGGAACCCAAGGGCGTCATTCTCTCGATCACCCCGTTCAACTATCCGGTATGGTTGACCCTCTGTCCCATGGTACGTCTTTTTGCCCCGCGTACTCCTTCATCCCCGTCTTGACGCGCGTTAGGTTGGCGCTATTGCAGCGGGTAATTGTTTCGTGCTCAAGCCATCTGAGCTGTCGCCTGCGACCAGCGGACTGATTGCTGAGCTTATTCCCAAGTATATGGATCCTGACGTCGTGCGAGTCGTTACGGGGGCTATTGCTGAGACGACCAAGGTAATGCCTTTCATTGAGACTTTTACAGATGTGGTTTACTTACCTGATGACTCGCAGCTTTTGGAACTGCCCTGGGATCACAGTATGTGTCTCTGTCTTCCCATTGGAAACTAGCGTCTGAACGCAGTGGCAGTTTTGTACACTGGAAACGGGAAGGTGGCAAAGGTCGTGTGCACAGCGGCTGCCCAGACGCTGTCGCCCGTCAGCCTCGAGGTAGGTCGGGGTATATGCGCGTTCCAGAGTATATTGTGACCGTCCGTCAGCTCGGGGGCAAGTCTCCCGTCGTCATTGACCCCAAAAGCGATCTTAAATTGGCTGCAAAACGAATCATGTGGGGCAAGTGTGCCAACGCAGGACAGACCTGTGTTGCGCCGGACTATATTCTCGTTCAGGAAGATGCTCAGGACAAGATCATCAAGGCGCTCAAAGAGGCGTAAGTCGCATGGTCGCATGTCCGCAATCTTTGTCGTTGATCGTTTTCTTCCAGGCACGACGAGTTTTACCCGAATGGTGCCCTTGAATCGCCGGATATTAGTAGTATTATCAACAAAAGGCACTATGATCGCGTCAAGGGTTTGCTCGACAACACAGCTGGGACGATCGCATTCGGTGGTCAAACGGACGAGTCCAGGTTATTCATAGCACCCACGGTCGTCAAGGGGGTGAAGGGTGACGACTCGTTGATGAGCGAGTAGGTCGATAGTTTGATAATGCGATCGAATGCTAACAGGATGGGACAGGGAATTGTTTGGTCCTCTGCTTCCTGTGATACCTGTCAAGGACCTCGATGCGGCGATTGAATTCATCAACGACAGGTATGCATTGCCGAGTTGCATATAGTCGTCATCGTGATTTTGGCTGCAGAGACCATCCTCTCGCGCTGTATGTTTTCTCGCAAGATGCCAAGTTTAAGAACAAAGGCAAGTAACCCGGTCGGGTCCGGTGTCGTATGACTGACTAGCTGTTTAGTGTTCGACAACACGCAGAGTGGTTCGGCCATCGCCAATGAAACGATGATTCATTGCGGCAGTGGGTTGTGGTTTTCTTGTGGACTGTGTTTGGTCTGACGGATTGGTTTTTCAGCTGATGGCCTCCCGGTCGGTGGTATCGGACCGAGTGGAAGTGAGTATCTCTCTGATTGGTGTGCTGACGGGTCACCAACACGAATTCGGCTTAGCTGGTAGTCACGGGCGCAAATTTACATTTGATCTGTTCACTCACCAGAGAGCTTCGCTCGACTCACCTTGGTGGTACGTGTGAATGGGGTGTGCTGTGCTTAGTAGACTAACGCGGCAAAATGCTCAGGATTGACATGATACTGGGGTCCAGGTTCCCCCCTTACACCGTAAGTCTGTTGGTTTGGTTTTAGGATGCACGTTGTAGTGATGATTTTCCCCATCAGGCGAAGAAAGAATCCTGGCTGAAGAACGTACTTGGCGCTGCGCTCCCTCGGCGCCCTCTGCCTGTGCCTAGCGGCACCTCCAAGGACCAGAACAAAGTGAATTTCGTTTCTCCACAGCTTGAATGCAAACTTATTGAGCACAAAGTCTGGTGTAAGCAGGTAACCAGTATCAGTGGAGGCCACATGTGGATAACCTTGATCTGCTTGTTGGGGATCGTGGTCGCGTTGAGACAGGAAGAGCTGTCACATTGGTTGAAAGGTCTTACCAACGCGTAGGCTGTTCGAATCATTGTGTAACTTTCTATTATGCTTCCGTATTTTAGTGAATGAGATGTGTCAATGACATGCTTGTAATCTTAATGCGTCAAGTCTCGTAATGGTCAAAGTGGTGTCCATTCCCCTTCCCTCTGGATGAACGTGATAGCATTGACTCTAAGGTCTCCTCCACGACGTCGCTCTATCTTCTTCTGATTCGGATATGTGTGAACCCCGAGAAGACGTTCTGCCGTGCTTCTGGTTATGCGCATGCCACACGTGCGCCTTGCGCTGTTTGCGCGTCTGCAAGACCTCGGGTACGGTCGCGCGCAAATGAACGTCCATATGTTCCTCGGACAGCTTGGATAGGGGGGAAGACGAGAGGAGGAGGAGCTCTGCGGGGGAGTAAACGCCCGGTATGGCTGCGGGCACTGGGTGACGTCAGCGATCGAAATTGGACAAGCGGTAGATCATATACGTACGTGGATGGTGCATGAGCATGGGCGAGGTAGATGGCGAGATGGAGATACTCGTTGAAGGGGACGGCGAGGATGCCCGAGAAGAACTAGAGCCCGGAGAGCGTCTGTGTACTGGAACGTACAGCGCGGAAGAGGCAGAAGCGCGAGAGGGTATTGCGATCGGAGAAGACATGCTGGTGAAGCTGATGAGGGTGAGTCATGGTCAGCTCTCCAATTTATATGTGCTACGAGGTGCACTGCAGTGGAAAGGACCAGGCTGGTGTGGCCGAGAATGTTCTGTGCCGTACTCGGACATTCACACCGGTAAGCTGACGTGAGCGGTGATGCCATTCGTGTCATACTATAACTAATCCACGTATCAAAGCACAAAGTCTCAGGCGTCAACAAAAGTCTTGACATTATCTAACCATCTCACGTATTCCTGTACACAAAAAATCAGCCGCAGTGCCTTCAACAGCACGTCATCCATACGCACCTTTTGTTCCTTGTATTCCGAGTACTCGGGAATGAATGTCGCAAGGTTCTCGTTTACGCCCCGCTCGTTCAACCACTTTTCAAACTCTTCCTGAACACCCACGTCCAACGTGTCAAACTGCGGGCCAATATACAGCCCACGCCGCTTCCAGTCCGCCTCCGCAGTCAGTTCGGTGCCGAGCTTCCCGTCGGGGTAGAACGAGATGTTGTCCACGAGGAAAGCCCCCTCTTGACACATCGTGTCGACGTTGAGCGATCCCTTGGAGTTGTTCTGTGCCCAACCCGCTCGTCACCGCCACGTCACCCTCAACACGAAACAAGACCAACCTTGGTGACCGCAAACGACACCCGTGTGGGATATGACTGACTCCGGTCCTCTTCAGCATTGTCCTCGTCCTGGGTAAACTCGGACTCTTCCTCCGTGTTTTGCATGTCCGCAATCGAGAACATGACGCGGATGCTGTGAGTTGAACGTCCGTCAGTCTCGGCGCGCGCCACTCCAATAAAGCGCAAACCCACTTTTCGTTACCGAACTTGCGCGTGAACGTGACCTCGTCGTTGCCCTCCACGTCCTCGATCTGTAACACGACCCGTCCGTGAGCACAAGAACGACTAGTAAAACCAAAGAAATAGGCGAAACTGACCGTCCACACGCCCTGCGCCTTGAACGCCTGTAAAAACTCGGGCTCATCCGTCGACACGCTCTCCTTCTCGTACTTGAGCTCCTCGGCCAGCTTTTGTGAAAAGAGGACGTCCGCTGCCGGGGGCGTTGCGTCAGCTATCAGTGGCCTCGCTATCGAACCAAGCGAAGACGTACAGGAACCCTCTGAGAATCGGCTGGGGGTGGTCGAAAACGTTCTCGCTGACAACGCCATACGGGGTGCAGCACGAGCGGTGAGACTCAGTGACCGACTGCCTCGCAGTGCTTGGCGCACAACGGTCCGAGAAGACGCGCAAGCAAGCTGGCGAAGGGCAAGATAAGCGGACATTGTGATTTTTTAGAAAAGTGAAAAGAAACACTTTTAGGTGTTTTATGTACGGAATAACCGACGTGTTTGGCAAAAGCTTGTGAACCAAACACTGTGACGTCGCTCAAATTGGAAGGACCGTCCGTTCGTTGTTCATGTCCGCCACAACTCGGGACTCAGGATGTGGTAGGTTCGACGCAAGTCTTTATGGAACACGCTACGGCCCCAAGACACTCTTATCATAAATAGAGGTATGGAACAACCAGTCATCTTACAAGGATCGCGGAAAACCGACCTGACCAACATTCCAGGATTCTTCATTTCTACTTTGCACAACTCACCCTCGACCTCCTTCAAGCACGAAGAAAAATATCAAACACATCAGGTTGTTCCTGTACATAATAAACGGCACCTACTCGATTTTGACTCGTACAACAGGATAGCATCTACAGAAAGCGGAAAGCATAGCTCAAGACCAAGAATTCCATCCAAGCGGAGGGTAACACATGGAGATAGGGAAACAGTCAAGAAATAACTGGACAAGAAAAAAGAAGTTCTAACTACATGCTCGATTTGTAATTAAATGGTAGTCTGCGAACATCGCGCAGCTGTTTGACCAATAAGACGATCCCAAAAGATCACATTGCACTGCACCTTGGATAGGACCAGGTTAAAGGTCAAAGAGAACTCGAATGACTTTGAGATTTTGATATCTCGTAGAGCCGTCAGAATATCTTCAATTCAAATCGAGCATTTAGAAAAGCGGCGGCGAATCAATGTCAGAGAATCATAGATGACAGAAGAGAACATCAAACACGGAGTAGACAAAACAAAACTGACAGGGAAAAAGTAGAGGCATGTTTGTTGACACAGCAAATCATTAGTCGTCACGTTCGGCAGGGCTTTTCGCCGGGGCGGAAGCTCGGTCACTCCCTCCGGCTGTGCCGCCAGCGGTCGAGCTCTCTTGCACAACTGCAACTACAGCTGCAGCTGCCTTTCGCTTCTTGGTCTTGGTTTCACCCTTACTAGCACGAGATCGCCTTTTGCCAGATGCAGTAGCACCATTAGTCTGTCCCGTGGCTCCCGCAGATTGACCCACATTCTTCGACGCATCAGCGGGATCAATAGTAGTTACCGGAGCCCCGTTTAGAGGTGGAGGATATGCGCCTGGAGGGACTGAAGCGTAGTGGTGGAAGAAGCCGGGAGGCGCTATCGGATAATATGAAATCATAGGAGGAGGCTGGCTCGTGCCGTTGACTCCGCCTTCTGGAGCTTGACCCTCGTGTCCGGGAGGTACGAAGCCTGGCGGCGGCGGATAGAAGTAGGGATAAAACCCTTCCGGAGGCGGCGGATAGTGGGGCATCGGCTGAACGGGTGGAGAGGGCTGACTGGCAGCCGGGGGCTGCGGAGGGGGTTCATTTGCTTGCCATTCAGTCTCGCCATTCTCTGATGACGACGTTTGCCCCAAAATAAGCACACTGGCTGACAAGGATCAGACGCACATACCGACGAAAGAAGTATCTTCGGTCGAATTAGAGTTCTTGCTCTTGCGCTTGTACGGGCCACGTTTTATCCCTTTCTGGCGCTCCTTGCGAACGCCGTCCATACACGTGTTCTGAATACCGTACTTGACGCAACGCTCACACGGACGGTGTTCGTTGCAGCGTTTGCATGCGTTGGCACAGTTGGTACACTTAAAAAATCGTCAAAGATACGAGATACGCGATCAGAACTAGCTACTGACCGCCATCTTGACCTGCCTGCGCTTGGCACGCGGCCCATTGGTAGTAGCAGGCGTAGATTGAGGATACTGCGTAAAACCTATTTTTTGACGTGAGGAATGTGCATGAGCAGCGAAAAAAAAATAGCCCACTCTGTCCAGGAGGAGGGGGCGGATAAGGGATCACCATTCCAGGCGCCGCTGGAAACGGTATCATGTATTGCGGTCCAGGAGGCGCGCCGCTGGGGTTTTCGCCGTGGTTCGACTCGGGGGGTTGAGCATAATAAATGGGGTACCCAGGAGGATAGGCAGCGCCCAGCGGCTGAGCATACGGAGGCATAGCGGGCGGATATGGTTGCTCTTGAGCGACTGGGCCAGCATTCTTAGCCTGATCGTTGGCCATTGAGGATGGCAACAAGAGAAGTGACCGGTGTTGAACACAAATTATCTTCTACTTGCGTAAGCAGATAGGCGCGGAGCAACGACACGAAAAACATGTTGGAAAGGACGTCAGTACCGCAGAAGAACATCACGACAAGATGGTTAGACGAGCGCAGGTACGACAGGAGAGGAGAACGAGTAACTCACTCCGCTCGAAATTGCTGGGTTTTCCGATCCGTCGCCGCTCAGAACTAGCACTTTCCGCACTCTTGGTAACCTCGTTTCGTATTCGGTAGTCTAGCAAAGACTGTAATTCCCTGAAAGTTTAGTGGTAGCAACGGTCAAGACCACGTTCCAAGGTGGGCGGGGTGCAGTGGTAACTGCGCAAGTGAGGAAAGTTGCACGTGCGAAACAAACCTTGAGCCGCGCTTTTGGGAATGGACCGTGCGCGCTAACCGGCCATCGGGTCAACGTTGGCGACGACGACGACAACATACATTTTGGACGCGTAGGTCACTCTCGACATATGTGCCATAATTATCGCCATTGACGCTTCGCCTGCTTCTAGCTTTGCCACATGATTTCCCTTTCTCCGCCCCAACCACGTCCAGCTCCGCTCGAACGCAGCTCCCATCTTCCTTTGACCTCGACCATGCATCGATATCTCGGGCCCTGTCTGCTCCAGCCTGTATTTTGTGCTCAGGGACAACCTCCCTCGTATCCGCGAATCAAAACACCCGTGTGCTGGCGTTGCTGGAGAACTAGTCCATCTACAGTGCACCCATTTTTCTCCCGAAATTTCCTCGCATGGCCCGTCCTAATTCCCTCTCAACTGCGTTCTTTCCGTCTTCCAATAGTCCCTTTAGGAATGATGCAGGATTGGCGATAACTAGATAGGCCATCATATCGCTCCGATCTTCTTGCTGACACACGTCACGAGATCGCCGTCCTCGTTGTGCTATTCCAACGATCACGCTCCCTTGGTGAGTTTATCCACCGCCATACCCCCTTGTTCGTCACCCGTTATTACCGACAGCAGCGCCAAAAAGCTGTGAAAGGAATATAATGTGATGTCGGTATGTCTTCATTTTTGAGCGCTTGTGGCATATCTATGGTGAGCATCCTACGGACGTCTTCTTTACGAATAAGCCTTCTATCTAAGTCTATATTTGGGTGCCTCGGATCTTGCTACACGATTTGACCCCCTATGCCGCGTGCTTGTTTGTATGACGACCAGGGCCTGCAACTGATGGTAGACAAACAAACGCCCAGCGTCTCACTATTTTGCGCGATCCAGTCGTGACTGATTCAATGCCTACAGTTACGAGAAGCTGAAATGCGCTCGTAGCAAGGGATTAAGGAAGCGGGGTGAGTTTTAGATGTCATTATCACAATCCGAGACCACCAAACCTTTTTTCGGTTTTCCGTGGGTTCTACTAACTGTAGAACATGACTAGCTAGGTCGCTTTCCCGCTAGGTCCGGGACACGATCCAATATTCTATTATTATTCTCAGGATGCGGCGTTTGATCTGAAGTAGAAGACATCGTCCTGGCCCAGTGACTCAGCTTCGCGTTAGTGGTCGCTGCTTATGAATTCACTCAGCGAAACAACCGTTCTTGCCTCCGAATGCACGACCAGTTCTGAGTCAGGGAAATGCAACTGCATGAGCTTGTGCTAAAGTTCATCCAATGATCCCTCGACTATCTGATCTGAGCATGTGGTTTTCATGCTTACCAATCCTTTATTAAAAATTTAGGCCACCCTGGAAGCACGCCACATCCTGTGTTGATAAGTCGATAAGCAGAGCGCTGCAGATGAAGTTTGAAACATCAGAGGCACCGGTCCAGCGGGAGTCCTTGCGTGTTCTCACAATGAAACGGATTGGGCCGGAGTGGTGTATTGTATGTGGACACTCAGTGAGTGTCGACCGCAGGCTTGGCTATATTCAAACAAACAAGTGACCTGTAATCAGTGAGTGCCTCATATCGCGAACATCACGGATCATACACTTTGCGTCATCGTGCATCATGCATCATAGTGGGTAATACGCACTGGCATTCGATGGCGACATTTTGACGATCGTTATTTTTGGGCATGTTTAAATAGATGTCTTACTAAGTAATTGATAAGCAACAACTGTTCAACGGGTCAGCATCACTTCTCACAAAGCAAAGTCATGAATGATGTTCCGACCAGCTTTGATGGCCTCCGTTGAGTCTCACCAGTCTTTTATAAAAAGACGACAGAACTGGACTTTCATGGAAGTTCAACCTATATTCCCTCGACACGATGTTCTCTGTAACGAACAAGCCCGCGCCCGGTATATCTTACTTTACTCCGGCACAAGTGCCCGCTGCTGGCACTGCATATGACCCGCAGCCAGACGGCAAACCGATACCAAAGTTGTTCCAGCCCATCAAAATCAGAGGAACCACATTTCATAACCGCATCTTCGTAAGTGCTCTCGTCCAGTCCCACGCGGTCCAGCAGCCAACGGAAACCAACTATATAGCTCTCTCCACTCTGTCAATATTCTGCCGAAGACGGTCATTTCACCGCTTGGCATCTAGCTCACCGTGAGTTACGGTCTCCGCTCATGTGAACAAGGCATCTTTGTTGACACCTGCGCAGTTGGCGGCATCTTTACTCGCGGACCGGGTCTATCCATCATCGAGGCTACGGCTGTTGCGCCCGAAGGACGGATCACTCCAGAAGACGTTGGCTTATGGAACGATAGCCAGACCGAGGCGCTCCGCAAGATCGTCGAGTTCGCTCATTCTCAAAATCAGAAAGTCGGTATTCAACTCGCGCATGCTGGTCGCAAGGCATCCACAGTCGTTCCGTGGTTGCAACCTGGATTGGCGGCTACAGAGAACGTCGGAGGATGGCCCGATAACGTGTGGTCACCCTCGGCCGTACCCTTCAACGAGGACTTTCCCGTGCCGAAGGAGCTTTCCAAAGCCCAGATCAACGAGGTCGTGGTTGCGTTTGCCGACGCTGCGAAACGTGCGCTAAAGGCTGGTGTCGATGTGATCGAGATACACAATGCGCACGGATACTTGTTGTTCAGTTTCTTGAGCCCTCAGACAAACAAGCGCACGGACGAGTACGGCGGTAGCTTCGAAAATCGCATTCGCTTGACTTTGCAAGTGGTCGATACCATTCGCGACATCATCCCGGATGATATGCCACTGTTTCTCAGGTATGTGACATACCCTTTGGTAACTTACTGGTCATCGAACTCATGAGCATCAGGATATCTGCAACGGAGTGGTTAGAAGAAGCTCTCGCTGATGAACCCTCTTGGCGACTTGAAGACACTGTTAGGCTTGCAAGAATACTCGCGGACCGTGGCGTTGATTTCCTGGATGTCTCTACTGGCGGGAGCCACCCCAAAGCCATCATAAAGGGCGGGACGGCCTATCAAGCACCGTTTGCACAAGCCGTCAAGCAAGCTGTCGGTGACAAGGTCGTAGTGGGGTGTGTTGGGTCGATCACAAGTGGTGTGGTTGCCGAGAAAGTGTTGGAAGAGGGGCAAGCCGACGTTGTTCTCGTGGGTCGATTCTTCCAGAAGAACCCTGCTGCAGTATGGTCGTAAGTTGTCTAGGTCTATTGGCTTGATCTACGCTGACAAAGATATGAAATGCCAGATTTGCTTCCGACCTGGGAGTAGCGATAAAGATTGCGAACCAGATTGAATGGGGTTTCACTGGTCGTGGTGGAGCCAAGAAGAAGATAGATTGGTAGGATACCTGGGTATGGGTTGAAAAGTAGACAAGATAATAGTTAGACAACGATATCCCACCGAAAACAAATTTCTAGTGAGGAAGATTAAAATTGTAAAGGTCGCAATTGCAAACCACCGTCATGCAGTCTGGCAGATAAACTGTCGACGAGCGCGACTAACCCACACCTATGTAAGGACGCATTTTCTCACCTCATTTCATGCAATTGTTCAGCATGGTTCTCGAGGGACAGCTCCTTTCCTATAAAAACCAGATAAACAATACGGGTATGCTGAACTGGATAAAACATTCTGTGCAATGTGCATGTCAAAAAATCAATTCTACCCTTGTAAACAGTGAGTTGTAAGACGGTAGGCGGTACAGGAAAGAAAGGAGGACATACGGTGGTGAATTGGGTAGGCACCAAGTTGACACTGGAAATATTTATGTGGACGTCGGCTGCCTTCCAGGTGTAGGCAGCATAAACCTTGCCTTTCCCCTCATCTGGATGCCCCCTCTACTAGTCGGTGTAGTATCTGTATGTATTATGCGAAATCAGAGACGTACTGACGAGTCGTGCCCCCTGAGGTCTTACCATCCAAGCAAATTTTTGATGGAACCACAGAATGATGGGAGAACCACTGGCAGGTGCAAGCTCGGCGTGGAGCCGGCGCTCGATTGCAATAGGGACGGTTAGCAAGTTGTACGGGCTTATTCCGACATCGATATCCGTCGCGCGCTGCATATCCAGTAACGCCTTGGCCTGGATGGGTGGCCGTGACGATCGTGTTCATAGTCTTCTTGCTTCTCGGGCTAACCGAAGAGGTAAAAAAGGATGTATAGCGCACCATTCCGAGGAGTTGTCAAGCAAACGTTCTCCACCGATCGAACGAAGGTGCGAACTCGTTCATTTCAAGTTCGATTCCAATGCCCGCATTCATCATGGTCTGTAAATTAGCCGTGGAGCTTTATTGGAGCAAAAAAATTGATTGGAGTGCGAACCACCAGAAAGGTAACAACCCATGAAGTGTTTCTCGTACTTGTAAAAAAAATGGTTTACGCTGCCATCTTCAGAGTGCGCGAACATCTCGTTTCAATCGAAGATTTGATTTGATTACCAGTGGAAAACGGCGCGAGGCAAGGCGACCAGCAGGTCGTGGCTTGACTGGTAAATCACGACACGACCGGATTCGGACCTACTAGTATGGTTCGAGCTGGTTTTACCCATCACCCGGCCTGGTGCAGCATACACGCGTACTCGCGCTATGAAAACGATGGTCGTCCTGCCTGCATATCTTGAAGCAGGTCATCACAGCTCTTGTGTCGGGTTCCATTGAAGATTTACCTTGTTCCGAGTCGCAACGCATCGTTTATTTCGTGCGATTGTTCCCGTGTGGTCAAGGATGGGACCTGTGGGGTTGACGTAGCAGGTAAAAATGAGACGCTAGTTGTATACTCATTCGGACATTCCGAGTTTTTCTTCCTCTTGAGAAGCTTTGGGATCGATGAACTGTGTGCCCGATGTGTATCAACTTGACTTCGTGCTCGAAAAAGATACGCCGAGGAATATGTTTGTACTTACAACTGTATTCAGGCGGCGCCGACATGGATAACGTGGTAACGTTTCATTTTGAGCCACTTCTCAAGAACTTCTCTCTTACTTATGATATGTACGTCGAAGAGTGGATGATACACCGTGAGTCTCACAAACTACTGTCTTACATGTAAGGAATTGGATCATATCCGCGCCTACTTTTCCACGCTTGCGCCATCAAACCCACGGACGGTTCTACTAGGAGCCAGCACCATCTACTATTAGGGAAGGGACAGGACAAGTACTATTCCGCGACGCATATTCTCCTCCGACCTCCATCAGAAACTACAGAATAGGGTCGCTATGTCCAGGGTAACAAGCATCCCTGGAACCTCCGATTGGCGATCCCTGTGTCAAGATCGGAAAGCGGTTCAGAATGCATCCATCCCAGAAGAGTGGAAGATCAAACTGCCATCTGATACATGTATGGATGTTCGTTCTGTCACAGAGGACTGTGGACTCTTGTCATCACGAGAACTCGACATTATCGACCTCGGTACGAAGGATGTGTCCGCGTTGGCCCACTTGCTCGCCGATGTGACCTCGGGATACACAAGCTTAGAAGTCACAACCGCGTACCTCAAAAGTGCTATTATCGCGCATCAGGTCGTGAGTTTATGATTCGTGTATCTCGTCTCGGGCTATCAAATCATTGATTTAGACGAACTGTCTCACGGAAATCTTTGTTGAGCGAGCCCTCAATCGGGCCAAGGAAGTCGATCAGTATCTGGTGGAACGTGGGGAACCAATGGGCCCCTTGCATGGCTTACCAATTTCGTTGAAAGATCAGTTTACAATGAAAGGCTTGGAAACTATCATGGGTAGCGATAGCTATATTAAGCATTTGCTGATCATTGACATCACACCCCTTAGGATATGCCTGCAACATTGGGAAGTTTGCAGATGATGATTGTGTTCTGGTGGAAATGCTGTACGAACTTGGAGCGGTACCATTTGTTCGTACTAATGTGCCACAGACGCTCATGGTCAGTTCTGTCGGTTACCCAAAAAGAAATCATGGGAGAATGCTAAAAACCAGTCTGACATTACTATCTGTAGTGGGGCGAAACGCACAACAATGTATTCGGTCGCACGACCAACCCCTACAACAGGAAACTCACCCCTGGTGGTTCCTCCGGCGGAGAAGGTGCGCTCCTTGCAATGAGGGGCAGCCCCTTGGGAGTGGGCACTGATATAGACGGGTAATGCTTTTGTTCTCGATCCAGGATAAAGCTTGATCCATGACGGGTGTAGGTCTCTCCGCATTCCCAGCGTCTTTTGTGGGCTGTACACCCTTCGGCCCTCGTACGAACGTCTTCCATATCATGGCGCTGCCAACACCTTGATGGGTCAAGAATCCATTTCGTCTGTGCTTGGACCGATGGCAACATCTGTCTCTGCATTGAAGTTATTCACGAAGGCAATCATAGATGCTCGTCCCTGGGATCGCGACCCGCTCGCGATTCGAAAATGGTGGAATGAGGGAGAATACCAATTAGTGGAACACGGACACAGCAAAGGAATGTGTTTCGCTATCTTGTGGGACAACAAAGTGGTCAAGCCACATCCTCCTCTCATTCGGGCAATGAATATAGTCAAAGAAGTATTGGAGAAAGAAGGACACCAAGGTAAGCTATTCCTTTTAAGAAAATCTTGATTCATAATCTCAGACCGCTGTCTAGTTATTGACTGGGAGCCACTTGACCACGTTGACATTTACAAGAATGCTGTAAGATTATGCCTTATGATTAGGAACACCATCCAACTTTCACTTTTATGATGCAGCAAACTATTCTGGCTGCTGATGGAGGCGAGGACTATCGCAGAAGTTGCGAAGCCTCTGGTGAACCTCTGATCACTTCAATGAGCCCCGAGGAGGAACCCCATCCCTTTGACTTTGAGATATCTGAATCACTCGTGAAAAGTCTGGTTGGACATCCGAGAAGTAGAACTACGTGGGAGGTATGTTCGTGATGTTCGTGGACAGAACATGGCTCACATACTCTTATACATAGCTATGGCAACTCCATACAGAAAAACGTGCACTTCGCAAGGCATACTTAGACCACTGGAATGCAACAAAGAGTAGAACAAATACTGGCAGACCAGTGGATGCTATCATCTCACCTGCCGTAGCATATACTGCTTGTCCACACGGCTTGAATTAGTGAGTTACATTCCGACTTACACTACCAGGACCCACTTACTTCTCCGCATTCAGTGATTCCTTTTATACGACCCTTGGAAATGCGATGGACTACACTTGCGCCGTGTTTCCTGTGACATTCGTCGACCCCAAGGTTGATCTGCCCGTAGCTCCCCATGACTTCCACAACCACGAGGACGAGGCATTTTATAGACTTTGTATGTTTTTAAGTGCACTCGCTAGTTATGTTACTGACACCACCAGACCATCCGGACGTGTTCCCTGGCGTACCTGTCGGACTTCAACTTCTGGGTCGCACGCTAGAAGAGGAAGCGGTGATCGGTATGGTGGAGTTGGTGGACGCAGCCATTAAGAAACATGTAGGTTTAAGTTGACGGGTACGAAAGCAATATAAAGCCGATGTCCACAGAGGAAATATACATAATAACCGTGACTGGTCTAGTGATTGTTCTGCGCACGAGATCCGGAACCACAAATATAGCTACACAGTTCGAAGAGATGAGAAAAGAGGACATATAGCTACATTCACGAAAATTGTCCTGGGTACTGTCCAAGAGAATGGTTATCATAGTAATAAAAAAACAAGCCCTCACCATGTCCAACACTGGGCGAAGCGGAGCTAGACGTGGTGTGGTGCTGTTCAAGTTGATTGTATGCCACTGTCAGTGTATGATCATGGTAAGACAACCCATCAGTTTCAGCCGATGCATGCCAATAGTGAGTCGAGTGATCTACAGAAAATCCGGATGAGTATGTTGATTGGGTAGATATGATTGACCTGCCCATGTGAGCTAATGTGACATGTTTGGCGAGTAGCATGATTGGAGAAGTAGACATACTATTGACCTCCGAGCGGTTCTCGCTCTGCTGCTGCTTAATCTCCAAAGCAGCTAGAAGCTCAATTGCTTCCCACGCAAACGTATTTAACAGCTGGCAACCTCGGAACAACCACGAGAAATACCTTTCCGTAAGATATCCTCGCGCGTGCGTGGCTCCTGTCCAGTAAGATCCTTGATGACGCCCCGGAGCGTCTTGAAGCATTCTACTTCCTTTTCGCGGTACACCCTTTGCAGCATAACCTTGCTCTGCCGAGACGACGGCGACGGACTATGTGCCAGAGGTTGGTATGGGTGGTATAGCATCTTGCAGGTCTCCGTAACTGATGGAGCCTTAGTTCGAGAGTATGACGTGTGGACTTGTGCATTAAGTATACGTCGCGTCGGGCTGGCCCGCTGAGCATCAGTTCGCGTTATTCGCTTTCAGCCGAATCCACTATGAACGGAGGAAAAGAAGTTCCGGAAAGTACCGTCTGCCTAGTATTGCTACAGAGTGCCGTCCGCCAATCCCAGGGATGACAATTAATAAATGGTACCCTGTGGTTTGTTCCTTGTTCTCTCCAAGGGACCATCACCGTGACGGAACATTTCCGATGACTTGCCAGTGAGTCGGATACTAGTGTCCATGATCGGAAGACAAAGAGCAGATTAGTCCTGTGAGGTACAGTAACATCGATGGGATGATGCGACCAACATGGAAACGCGGCCGTCAACAGGGTTCTACCCGCGTGGAGGTTTGTACAGCGTTTACTTGATATGACCTCCGGGGATCTCCGCGAGATTTTTTTGCCAACTTTGGTTCACACCGGAAATGTAGACAATGTGTAGTGGAACCCCGAGTTTCTTGAGGATTTTGATGGGATTATAATCGAATAACGCCATTGGAGTACTGAGTACTGAACGGCGTGAACTTCCGACAGTGTTTCATGACACTGTCAATGAGTCGCTGATCTGCAATTCACTGGCACTTGGCATTTATATCTTACTTTCCCTTGAAGCAGCGATGTTTAGGATGTTACAATGACTTGCTGGTAGGCCGCGGTACGTCCGAGTCCGATTCGTTGAGACATATTAAAATTGCTTATCATCATGTTCAAGTTAGTATAGATTGATCGTCATCACCTACTCCGAGGCTGGCGGCCAAGTGCTGCTAGTGGTCACCGATCACCAGGGTTCGAATTTCCGATCAGCGATATGGCATCATTAATAGTTTAAGACTGAGAAAACTTTTCAATGAATGATGTAACCGAGTTCGTATGAGGGTAAAATCTACGTATACTACGTGAGAGCCATAGCCACGCGCGCCATGAGCCTGAGACGGACCACCGTCGGATCAGCCCGAGGTCCGTAAAATCACGGCGTAAGTCACAGGTTACGCGGCGCCTTCGCGGCAGTGACCTACATAATCCCGATTTTTCCCGAAACAAATCACTAGTAGAGAACTCTTCGATCATTGATAATCGGTGACCATTTTACAGACCGCATGCCGATGAGTACGAATTCTAAGACACACAGAAAACGTGCCAAGCCTCAAGGTCCTTGGTCAACGACTCGGAAGCTTGGAAGCTTCGACTCGGATATCATAGGGCATTGCCAAGAAGCCTAATTTATACACGCAACGCACTGACATGCACCGTCGCACAGCAGATCATGATGAGCCGACAATTTGAAAGCGAGGTCTCAAAAGTATCGTATTTTCACCGCCTTCATCTGGCACAACAGTCGGAAGTACAGTAGCAGAAAGTAGATAGCATTACGTGGTGCAGCGGGCGCCTTTTGGTGGCGACAGTGGGCAGATTAGCTCACTGCGAGCCGTAAATTATCACCCGCTGGGAGACACGACATGTTACCGCGGGATATTATTTTGCTAGATAATGGCATGACGATGGGCCTCTCACCTCATTCGTTGTGTGGTACATTTGCAACGTCGGATCGTCCGGGGTGGATTTGTCGTGAAATATTTTTACGATGCACCGTAGTGCTAAGGTATGGATCGTCTAGGTAACGATGAGAAACAAAGGTGGATACACTGGCAGTATCAATGCCAATCACGTCCAACAAATTGATCCGCTATCCTCGATCCGATGCCGCAGGAGCCCGACTCAGAGCCTTTCGGGATAGCGTGACTTGCGCTTGGTTCGTATTCCTCGAGCCCGAAACGAAGCAGAAAGAGGCTTAAGAAAGAAGAGTGAACGACAGGAAGAGGAGGTTGTGAGCGATGAAGCGGTGAGGGAGACCATAATCGTTTATATCGCCGGTCGTTGGTCCTTTATCCCAGGATTGTCAATGCGCCCGTGCTTGGTTGTGTCAATATACAGGTTGTCCTTTCCAGTATACATATACATATGCGCTTTAGCCTTGGCCCGGGTACGCGGGAAATATCACATAAAGAAAAAGACACGTGATCCATCTGATTCCGAGTCCGAATCAGCCACCTTTCACACGATGCAGAACCGGGCAATCTCTCCGAGTCGTATACATATTCCTGATATCATACGCCGTTAAAACTTGGCCAATTACCAAGTATACTGAATTCTATAATTTCTATTACGCCCGATATATACAGTGAGTCCTCACTCCGTACGTATTTACAATTGGACTACACACTAGGACGGAAAACTTTATCAACCAACTTTCACATCTGAGGATGGTGATACCAGGGTGACGAATTCCTGTCGTACTCCTGATAACTACCGTTGTTCAATCTATATTCTGCATTGGAGTGGTCTAGTTGACCATAGAGAGGTCCATAGTACGGTTGAGCAGTGTATGTATCCCTGGGATGCCAATTTTGGGGATAATTATAGGCTTCCAATGGGGCGAGATCGTCTGAGAAACGGTGAGCACCTCAGAATTACAAGTGTAACTGTATTCACCCACCCGCATGATCTAATGTCAAATCTGCCGGACTGTTCACAGTATGCGAGGCCGAAGGAATAACTTGGGCATCTATCTGCATCCTTGCCACTGTGTCTGAGGTCACTAATAGCAACTCGATCGCTTTTGGTGTGATTGTATTAGCAGAGTCATTCAAGCAACTGATAGACAGGAAGCAACCTTTTTTCAGTATCTCCTGCCGTGTCGGTAGCTCTTCTCCGGTAAGCTCCTTGATGACCTCTCGGAGTGTGTTGAAACAGATCCCCTCCTTTTCACGATATTGCCTCTGAGTGTCGACCTTTTTTGGTCGAGACGGAGACGGAGGGGATGGGGAAGGATGCATTCTAGTACAACTTGGCGTCCACTGGCGATGGTGGTTCTGTTAAATAGGCCGCTTCTTGATCCGAGCATCTACACAAATAAACGAAACTCATTGCTTAAACAAGCACCTTTTCCTGTGCGGACACTTATTTTATTTTCTTGTTATCAAAATTCACTCACTAGCAACCAAACGACTCGGAGTGCCGTCGAGCAGTGTTCAAGTTCAACGGCCCGGGAGCCGACTCCTTTGATAGGTAACCAGCTGTGTGAAAGGCGTATTAATGAATATCTCGACAGGTCCCTCTGTTGGGTACCTAGTCTTGCAGCTCAAGCGTTCGACGACTCGTATATACAATTGAGTCCCGGGCCGCGATACACTAGCATAGTATATTTCCAGATCGGGCTGCAAAACTCGACCACTTGATTTTTTCGGAAATTTCGCTGATTCCTACCTGATATTGAACAATGAAAGCGTCGTACTACTACACTGATCCCCGATCACGAAGGGCGCGCCGGATACGCACGAGGGATTACATAATAAGTAATAGTGCTAATCTTGGCCAGTCAAACTTTCTTTCTGATCGAGACCGATCATGCTCGAGAATACTGTACTTCGCTTTCATCGGAATGGTCTGCAAAAATGGCACTGCGGCCTTGAATACCACACACACAAGTGCTCCGAAGTACAGGGCGATCGATCACAGATACATAGTACGTGCCGACCTAGCGACGCAGCCGACGCTACCGTCTTCCGCACTCAGGTAGGTCTCACCTCCAATCTGAACTTTCGAATGTGAGGGAGAGAAAAAAAAAAAGGAAACCAAATGTCCTTTACTGTACTCGGTTAGCACAGAATTTCCAGAACTAGCTGTAAGCAGTCCGCCCAACTTACAGAAAAGTTGTCCCAGAACTGACAAGACGGTCGACTTCACAGGCATTACTTAACAGCTTGATAGTTCTAGCGGGTGCTACACACTGCCCGCAGCCCTGCCTCAAGCTCCTCGCCGCGTCGGAACTTTAACTGGGTGATTTTCCTCACTATGCCATATCAACCAAGGTGGAGCAAGGTGAAGCGAGCACAATGTTTCCAGGAGATCCTGCCGGCGTGGGTTCTCCATCATGATCATCTTAAAAAAAATTACGGGATTTTCGGCATACACCAGCAAACAGAAGTTGTCTCTCTTCTATCTGAATCTCCCACGAGGGTTGGCGGAGCCGGTCGACCGATGGCGTTCCTGATCCATCTGCTGTATTTCTGATGACGACAATGACATGTTCAATTATTATTATTTTGACGTGCATAGGTTTGAATCGAGCAGCACTGATCGTTACGTAAACTCTTCCAGATCCGGGAGTCGTCCCCTCCGCTACTGATAGATGAATCCCTATGATCAGTCGGGTCTTCAATGCTTCAATGCCGTATGAGTCGACGACGCTTTCACCGCCGGGGGTTCTTTTTTCTTGTTTCATGTGGTGGCCTGGTGTGGCAGTCCAACACTTGATTTGCCCTGAGCGAATACCCCTCAATCGCCACCAATGACTCGGATTAAACCTTGGTGGAAGCGCTCGGACTCCGGAGGTTCAGTAGTCGAAAAGGCTGTTCAGGTTTTTAGCGCTCTACTCTAGCGCTCCATTCCAGCGCTCCATTCTATCGATTCAACTAGTCGCTGAGCGCTGGGCTGGCACGGTCCATGACCTAGCCAACATTGCAACTCGACAATCAGCTCGTGCCTCGCCCTCTTCAAGTTCCCCAAGTATTAAGATCTGAGGGACGAGACGAGATCAGTGAAATCGACCGCAAGTGAATTCTTTAATTGTAAAAAAACGTTCTTTCTGGCTTCTTTTTTTTTGTCTCCGTCCGACAGATCCACGTGGTACAAAAGGACTGTAATTATACAGCATATCGAAGCCGCTCGCATAGCTACATCCCACTCGCGTGTAAAATAATATATCATAGTGAATCAAAAGAAAACTCACGGACTATGGCAGTCCTCGTCCCCAAGCAGCAACCACAGAAGATACGAATGTCCATTTTCCGCTCCACAAGCGCTTCAACCCATCTCCGCCGCTTGCCCTGACGATGCCGTCCACACAGGGAACCCTGCTCGATTTTAGCGCCACTGCAGCCCCAACCACGAGCAATGCACCCATGAACAATATCCTACGCTCTCCCGCCGTGAGTGCACCTAGACGCCGGCCGATCCTACGCGGGTCCAGGAGAGCTTTGCTCAACGCTCGCGGTGAATTTTTTCTTCTCTTTGCCATAAGGCGAGGTCCGAGAAGAGGTGATGGAGGTGGTGAGGGTATGACAATATGCGAAGAGTTGACTAGAGTCTCCAGGTAGTCGTCAGTTTCGTCGTATGGCTGTTTTTCGGGTACGACATCTCCAGTCGTGGCAGTGATTGAAGGGCGCCAAGTTCGCATAGCACTGTCAGGTCCCATAATCTCGGTGAGGCGCACTGAGGGATGGGATGGTGGGTATGCATTCAAGAGGTCGTCTGCCTGACGAAGAAGGCGGGTGAGGGAAAGTGGCGGAGGTTTGGTTCTCGTTTTGACAGACGTTTCCACATGTGTTGTGGATTCGTTCGAGGAACGCGACGGCACATGGTCAGGGATCGAGCGTGAGGGTGAACGGCTGTGATGATCCGTGGATCTCGCCTCTTGTGATGACGGTGCGAAGGAAGAAGGTTCCGGTGAAACACTTGGTGAGGCTGGCCGTGAATCAGGCAATGGAATTGATGCAGCGAAGTCTAGACTCGAGCTGTGTGGACTACCCACGTGATCCCCATCCGTTGTATTTTGAAGAGGGAAGAAATTTGAGCTTGGACTAGAGCTATCAGCTCGGAGCGTGTTGCCGCTCTGGACCGCCTCGTCTTCATCCGACGCGAACGTATCACAGGGTGGATCCATATGCCAGCTAGTGTCAAGAGACCCAACCGTCCCGCCAACAGTTTCAGTGTCAGGTCGCTCATGTGCAACGCTCGCAGTGGACCTCCCAAAGGGTCTCACATTTTCTGCGGCATAGTCCGCTCTGTTGGTGTCTTGCGCAACATCATTATTGCGCATGTCGTAAAACTCTGGGTCTGCATCAACCAACTCTGGTATCCCACCCAACAAAGAGTGGATCATCCCATCTTCGTCTTGTTCGGCGAGTAAGTAGATAGATGGCTTGCGGTGCAAGATAAGCTATGGATAAGAATCAGAATGATGTCCAAAAATAGACATAGATAATGCAGACAAACAAAGAAGCCAAGCTTAGTTATACTCACAGCAGCGGCAAGCCATACGACAGCGATTGGCTCTCGTGCTAAAAGAAAGTCCCATACGTGTTGGATAAGAGGAAGAGTCGGGACGTCGTGCGAGAAAAGCGTCAGGAGATGAGACAGTGCATGGTATGGTAGGGGAGATGTGCTAATCACCGAGGTGCATATAGTGATTAGCTGAAAGCAAGCATAATGTCAAAGATACATACTTTTCGAGCAACTTTGCGTATGCGGGATCCACAAGCCTCAGCAAATTTCTTAGCACTCTGGAAATGTATAATCACATATCAAGGAGTGGTAATTTACACCTTTTGGATCTCACCTCAATAGGCCGAGCACTGGTTCGAGTCCAACTCCCATGGCATCTCTCACACGATGAAGCGCCATCCTTTCCGCACATGCCAGGTGAAGGGGTTGCGGCAAAGTGAGAAAGATGACTGTCATGATATCGTGGAAACCCTGAAAGTAGCGAAGCGAACGACGTTTGCGGAACAACGACACGAGGAGTCCATGCAAGTCGTTCTGAAGTGCATCCCGGGGATGCGTAGTGCCGGACTCTGATGTAAAGCATATGATTCAGCGTACGTGTGAATTAAGACGATGTCATTTCGTACCCCCAGGGTACAATACGAAGCTGCGATCTGTGTCCAGCTTAATTTGTCGTTCGTCTGCATGGGCTTCCGCAATCGACTCGTCCAAGCTTTCCTCCACCGAATGTTCATATTCACTTGCACTCTCCACCTCTGAGTATGGCGGCGGATCTGAGAGCGGTTGCGCACCAAGTAGAGCAGGCCTAAAAACATTCGGTCAAGCCGGTGTTAGGGCCGTGTAGGAGGCCAGTGGAGGCAACACAAATACCATATCCTGGCCCTGTCCTCCCCAAACCCTCCCGGTTGGAGACTACGTTCTCTGAGTAAAAGCCAAATTTTCTCGTCTTTGCTTGTTAGGTTCATGAGGGTTCAACGCATCGAAGATGTTATGTTGGCTGTCGCGGCTTCGGCTAAGGGTGACTCGGAATGCAAGGCCATTCAATGACGTTACGTCAGCACTCCGGAATATGATGTGGATTCTGCAAGAAGATCCTCGAGGCCACTGCGTGATGGCAAATGGCACAGCTAGGTTCATGTTGATGTGCCCGGAGACTCAGATGAGTCGAGAACTCTCTCAATGACACACCAAGCCACCCTCCAGAATGCCCACGCATACAGCCTCGAGCCACAATTACTAGTATATTTGAAATCTGGCTGCACTGGTAACAAACAGAGACGTCTAGCGTATCCTTGGCATTGATGTACAAGCTCTCGGGTCAGGAACGTTGATCTCTCTGCGAACAAACTCTAGGAATTACAGGCTTGCTTCGAAATGTAAGGTTTCGAGACTAGCCTAAAGCAAACGAGCAGTTCAGTAACACAATGCACCATGCACCATGTGCATCGACAGAAATATCAGATTTCACCGCCTCCCACGTGAACAGGCTCCACCTCAGGCTCCCCCTCGTGCCTGCCATGCAACACGACTTTTTCGTCGAAGCTTCTCCCCATCCCAGCATCCCCTTTCCCACTTTCTTCGTCGTCACTCACCGCCTCCTCTACGATCGCGCCATCCTCTCGCAGAATCTCGAACGTACTCTCGAGCACGGCAAGGTTCTGTCCTGCACAGATAGCTCTGAAGATTTCACCTTCGTGTGCAATGTGCTGAGTGCGTCGGAGCGAGCGAGCGAGGTAGGTTGACAGTGTATGAAGCGGCCAAGTGGATGGGACGAGGGATAATATCTATGTGACCAGTTCATACATTAGACATACCAATTCGAATGAGGTATGCATCAATATACAGGAAGATGATCAGAGCAGCGAAAGCACTCACATCGAGAGCATCCAGTTTTTTCGCTTGCGAGCTGAGAAATCTGGCTGTCTGTTGCGTGTCCCTGCAACGTGCAAAACACTGTCAATAAGTTGCTCCGCCGTTAGCTCGAGACTTACCCATCCTCCATGTAAACCTCCAATAGCATTTTCAACATCTCACCGTCTTGTACACTCTTTTCTTCTTTTGGCCCTACCGTCCCACTACTTCTTGCAAACCATCCGCTCCAATCAGACAAGCCACACCCTTCCGCAGCGCTTACACCCGTTTTGGTGCTAACTACTCCGGTCAACCCACCGCTCGACGCATACGCCTCGGCTGTCGACGTGTCTCGCAAATCACTTAGTGTCTTGAGGGTAACCCGTGCAGAGGGGATCTGATACAGTCATATGGGCATGCTATCGTGAATATATGAGTGGAGGCACGGCACACCTTCGAGTGTAAGATGCCCATCTCAAGACCGAGAACTTTGTCCCATCCCCCATGTGTGATCTTGTCCTGTATGTCCCCGACGATCTTTTTAGCCTCCCTAAGAGATTGAAGAAGTAGCAATCCCTTTATGCGCGCACGCTTTGATGGGGAGTCGGGTGTCGTCGAGGCGAAATAAGACAGGAATGGTAAGCGCGGGGACGGAGTCGGGTGGATGGTCGATGGAGGTGGAAGTGGCGAAGATGCCGTACCCGAGCTACCTGGAGAAGAGGCATATGACGCCGCTACAATGAATGTATTAGCACCCACGACGCAGCATATCCATGTAAACCACGAGTGCCCACGAACCTTTCGCCCTCCAAAGTTTCCCGATACTCTCATCCTGAACGTACTCCAAAACCTCCTCTACATAGTTCCATACAAGCTCCTCGAACAATCCCCCCTCCTCCGTTGTCTCTTTCCCACCTCTTCCGAGCCCTCGACCAATGATCAACCATTCCAGATATCGCTTTGCAGCAAGTGGACTAGTATTTCGGAGCTCGGAAAGAATAGTCAATTCGTCCGCTCTTTGGGCGTCTTTCTCTCGATCTGCTGCTCTGTCCCTTCCACGGCCAGCGGCACCGGTGGGTCGACGATGCCGCGATGGTTGTGAGGATGTTAACAGCTGTATGATAAATGCCAAAGCATCGTTCCAAAACAAGCACCGATAAATGTATTTGAGTAAAATGCACAACAGTCACGAGAGATGGAAAGCATATACGCACCTTCAACCCTCTTTCGATATCTTTCCCAGTAAGCCTTGCTCCCCACTTCTTCACCAAGCTAGATCGTTCGTTTTCACTTATACTCATACTGAATCCGATTGCCGAAATGGATGAATCAGGCCGAGGGGGACAAAGTATTGCGAATATATGCCCGAGTGGATCGACAACTGAGGGATCGACATATGTTCCTTCCGTGAGGCTGTTTCATGATTTTGAAAATGTAAATCCGATCGGGCACACACACTGTCATACACTTACCCAACCAAAATGTCCACGACCTTCTCAACATCCCTACAGACTTTCCACATCTCCAGTAATACACCCCAAAGCTTCAACTTCGAAAGCACGGGTGCCAAGACTTTCGGGCGAAATGGGAGCGCAGATTCCTGATGGTTGGGCTGTGTTGTCTGCGAAAGGTGGGAAGCGTGTCCTGTATATGATGGAGATGGCGAAACTGAAACTTGGTGGCTATTAGAGGGATATGTATGCGATGAAGAAGCGAGACGCGAGGATGGTCGCGAACTGGACCGTGAGACGGGATGCGAGGAGGAGGCCGACGGATGCGAGGGAGGAGGGGAAAAGAGTGCCAAGAGAGAAGGGATATCCTGCCCGTGGGCATAGAGAAGGCCGAGGGCTGTCGATGTTATCTAGAGGAGCAATACAGCGTTAGAATAGTGGCCAGAGTACGGACGTGTGGTGAATATGGCCGGGGAAACAAGAGGTCGTACACGAAGTTAAGACCGCGGGTATGCAAAGCCCGGGCACGAAGGTATGGTAGCCAAATCGACAAGATGAACCATTCCCTGATGTCCCTCGCCCAAATCAACAAGCAGTATGAAACGTGCAACACTTACTTCGATAACATCTCTTGACCATATCTCAGCATTCCTCAACACGGCAACTAAAATGCTTTTCACCATCTCGTTGGCTTCTCCCCTCAGCACTTCACGTATTGCAATCGTTGCTGGATGTGTACGCGTGCCACTTGACGTATGAGGATCCGAGGTTGATGACTCTATGCCAGCCGGGTCATCCTCTGAACCAGGTATTGCGCCGGGACGCAAGTGAGGAGAATAATTCCTGACTAAGTTGGTGGCGACTGAATGTCAGTGCCCATGCATCATGTTATTTCATTCGTTGCAGATGGTAGGGCAAAACGAGAGTCGTAAGAGATATGGGAAGAGAGGAAAGAGGGTGAGTTGCCGGCAGGTCGATTGGTGCTTGGAAGTTGGCAAGGGAGGGACACGGGCTGATACCCGAACGCGTATGGCGATGGGGGAGGGGAAGAGAAGGAAGATGCGAACTAACTCACTGATATCATCTACGCTTGTTTCATCAGGCATGTACTCCCTGGTGCCATCCCAGACCTCGACTTCGACAGAACACGCCCCGACGTCTGTTGAATCCGGACTGCCATCTTTTCCGGCAGGTTCACCGAATAAAGAGGGGCGGAGTTCGTCAAAGTATGAGACAGGGATACGAGGGTCGACAGTTCCCTTGATAAAGTGGGCTGTTGCTTCTCGGAATCGGGTCTGACGCATGAATGCGAAGGCAATGCATTGATGCATAAAACATAGTATTTCCCTCTGAGGGATTTCCGTTAGAGCGAATGAGTCCGAGTACCACACACCACTCACTTGATCACCTGAACTCGCACTTCCACGCGCAGGATCGGCCGCAGCTCGTTCCAACAACTCTTCCGCTTCTACCAATTTACCATTCTGGAGAAGTGATTCTACTTGGGAAGAAAGCGAGGAAGGGAGTAGTGAGTAGATGGAAGATTGACCGAGAACGAGGACGGCCGAGCGAGGGTAGTAGTACGAGGAACTCATCCAGTTCATCCGAAGCGCAGAATTTGGTGGCAGAGTCCATCGGTTTACGTAAGACGTGCTCTTCTAAGTGGATCTTAGGACTACCGTGACGGGGCCCTTTGTTGAAAAGCTAATATAATCAGATGCCCCGTCCGTTGTTCATGCATCCTATCGTATCGCTTTATCGAATCCAGCTGCAAGTTAGTCGATGAGTCGAGTGTGCGGTGGTGCCAGTGCCATCCACCAAAACAAAAACTACATCAAGTCTGAGTAACAACGATGGACAAATATCGACAAAACATCAAGTGAAACCAATAAGAATAACGTCAACGCAGGGAATACTTGCTTCATTCATCGTACTGGGTCAACTTCAAAGCCCGTCAGTCCTCATAGAGCAGAATAGAAGGCCTGGTAATACTTACGTCCAGCGTGAGGGTTTGCGAGCTGTTGACATTCTGGTCTCGGTAGATGCCCACCAACGAATGACCACGTTCATACAATGAACCTTTGAGACTAATGACGATGAACTGAAAGACATCCGATGCTTGAGAACGAATGTAATTGGCTATCTTGGCGACGTTGGTGTTGTCTAGAGCTGCATCTACTTCATCCAGGACGAAAAACGGTGCGGGTTGATAACTAAGAGGGATAAATAAATAGGATAACTGATGCCTCTAATGGAACTCACCTGTGAATTGCAAAAAGCAAAGCTAGAGCAGCGACTGTCTTCTCTCCACCCGACAACTGTTCCATATCTCGGAATCGTTTCATTGGCGGCATGGCATGATACTTTATCCCAGCAGTATAGGGTTCCTACAGAGAACAATTTAATATCCAAGAAAACGATCAAGTTTTCCGTGATTACCTCGCTGTCCTCTAGACTCAAGTATGCAACGCCTCCCATGGGCGCACTCTTTCCCTTCGTAAGGTCCTTGTATACTTCATCAATCCGTTCAGAGATGTGATTGTACGCCTTATTGAACAGTTCACATCTACCACCGATGATCAACATCTTGGCAAATCATATAATTCAGAAAGACTACCTTTGGCGCTTGATGTCATTGAATTCATCTCTCGCAGTTTTAGAATCTTTGCGTGCCTTCTCGGCCTCTCGTTCAGTTTCGACAAGTCGGGCTTCAACATCGTCCAGCCTTTCTATCGCTTTCAGATTTGGCGCCATACGTTCAATGTCTGAGTTCAGTTTGGAGATTGATGCGTCGAATTCGGCGAGCGTTTCGGGGTCGTTACTCTGCGAGTGCTGAGTTCACGCTTTATGTATGGTCGACGTAAACTTACCTCACGCTCTTCATCATCCAGTACAGTGAAGTCAACTTCAATGCCGTAGTCCTGGACTTGCTTAGGTCGCTGAGTGCCATCCTCGTCCTCATCCACATCCATGGCCACTTCGTCACGTAGGTTCTGCAGCGACTTGAGCACGCCAATTTTTTTCAATATATAGAATCTCACCTCTTCCATGGGCACATTCTTCAAGTGACCTGCCATAAGCGGTAACCTGAGGTCCTCGAGGCGGCATTTACGATACATGGAAGACCGTTCGAGCGCCAGCTTTTCGATCTCATCGTTCTGAAGTCCATCAGAAACTAATCGATGATGAATGTATGGTCAGAAGAACACGGACCATCGACCCAATCTCCTTGAGCGCCTGGTCAAGCACCTTGGCCGCACGGGCATGCGTTTTCTTCACTTGTTCGACTACCTTGTTCTTCTCTTCCAATGCTTCATTGAGTTCCTGGAGTCCCATCCGGAGGTTCTCGATTGCTTCTTGGCCGGAAGAGATCTCAGCTTGAATCTGGCGTTTTTGCTCTTCCAACTCGATAACTTTGGCCTCCTCTTCTCGTTGGGTTTTCTTGAGGGTCGCCAATCTGTTCTGAGTAAACTGTAACTGTTCTTCCTCAAACTGAATTCTGCAAATGAACGCAGTGATGTCAACAATAAAATCACGCTGGCGAGAGATTAAATTCCCACTGGTGTGTCAGGCGAGCAATCTGTTGATCAAATCTGTTTCGTGCTTGGCTCTCCTCTTCTGCCACTTTGAGCTGACGTTCCTCGTACTCTCGGATGTGATCGACGCCGATCTTGGTGCAAAAAGAGGCAAAGACGTCATGCTCAGCTTCGTCAATGACCGACTGGAGCGTTGATATACGTGAAGCCAGTGAGGTATGAGCAGTTTGAGCCTGTGGAGAGGTAGAGGTCGTGGGATCGAAGTAAGGGAACTTGGACAATTACTGACCTTCCTGAGCTCGGGCGCATGCTTCTTCAACTCGCGCTCTACATGCTTGAGCTCATCTTTTGTACCATTGTGGCGAAGTTTGAATGCACTCTGAGACCTCAGAAGTTATCGATTGATCATGCAGTGCAAATCGTGAGCGTACGAACCAAATCGTCCTTGGTCACGGTGATAGCATTCTCTAGCCTCGTTATCTCAGCAATGGTGTTTTCGTCAGCTTTGCCACGTGGCTTGGAACGGTTGAGTTCCTGCAATTGTGCGAGGAGGTTGTCTCGGAGGCGGACAAGGCCTGGAATTTTCTTTGTGAGACACTAGTAGACCAGACAGTCTTCAACAGACCTTGCACATCTTTTTCCTCCCATTTCTTTCCGGACCCATGAGTGCTTCGCCCACCCGTCATTAACCCACTTTTATGGATGACTGTTCCATCGAGCGTAACGGCTTAAATCACGGATGAGACCATGGTATCCTTGCTCCTTTCCTCCACTTACCTTTAACCTCTTGACCTTTCTCCCAACAAACGTACTTGGCTACTTCCATCGTATCACATACCAGAGCATTCCCACACACGTGGTGCATCGCTCGTTCAACAGCCGGTTCGTACTGGATGACATCAACGGCGAGTCGAGCTCCTTTGGCGAAAGAGCGGAATTTATCATTGACAGGTTTCACTGAGATGGTGTCGAGAGGCAAAAAAGTTGCTTGCCCAGCTCGTTGCGTACGCAAGTACTTCGAAATGGGGTAAGCTGAGATGGATTTGAGTGGGTGGATGGGACCAACCTCGATGCATTCGATCGCAATCTTCTCCTCGTCTACAACTACCGCGTCAATATTCCTGCCCAGAATCACGGAAACGGCGGTTTCATATTTCCGCTGCGTGGGCTTGCACAGATCTACCACTCGGCCCCTAACACCTACATTTTTTTAATAACATAACATGACACGAAGACTCGTCACAAGCCTACCTGGGAAAACACGCTGCAAACTTGCGAGGACTTCCTTGAGCTTGACCTCCCGTTCCGATTCAGTTCTATCGATCCCTGCTTGGAGCAGACGCTGATAGACGTCCGTGAGCTTTTCATTTGCTTCCGTTTCAAGGCGGCTTGTGGAGAGCGTTTAGGCCAGTGAAAATGTCGGAATTCATGGATACATACGCTATGCGAGTTCGCTCACTCTGATGATTGTCATATTCTTGCTTAGCACGAACCAAGTCAGCTTGCAAAGTCGCTAATTTTTCCTCGAGCTAACATCGTGCATCAGGAAGATGGCTCAAGACCGTACTGGCCAAATTACCTCTTCTTTTTTACCAGCTTGAGAAATCGCATCTTCACTGAGCTTGTTCCTTTTAGTTTCCATCTCTTCCAGTCGACTTTGCAACTGAGCAAGAGTACGCGAAGCTGTCTTTTCTTCTCTCCCCAGCGTTTCGAATGACTGGCGTTCGGACACTGCTAACATACATGCTTGTACTTTCCTAAGTTCGATTCAAAGGTGAGAAACGCTCTGATTTCGCGACAAAAGAACGGCCTCACAAAGCACGGTACTCGGCAAGACTCTCTTCGCTTAAAGCTGTATTACCTTGGGATGCCTGACGGTATGCCTCTTATGGTATAACACAGTGATGAATTCATCACATCCAGAAAACGGTATAACAAACCTGTAGCTTCATCCGCAGCTCTGCGTGCGGTTTGGAGATCGCGATGAAGGGCATTCAGCTTAGCTTGTTGGCGTTCCTCGTCCTTTTCAACCTGCTCACGAGTAGCTTGAGCATTCTGCGTCTTTCTGGCAGAATGCTTGATTTTCTCGTCGGTTGCGACCAGGTCAGGCTCCTAGACAGGTGTCAAGAAACGAATAATGTAAATCAGAAGTCAAAGTTCATTGACCTTGGATTCAACGGTCTTTTCTGCCTTTTTGACTTTCTTTTCTTCCTTGGCAACGGCAGTGCGGGCCCTAGCTTGATCAGCACGGGCATCTTCAAGCGCCTTGTCATGCTGTTGCTGCTCTGCACGCAATCCTGCAAGGGCTCGTGATTTCTTCTGGATATCCCTGGCATTAGCTTCGAGAGCTTCTTCGATGTGGAACAATTTGTATAGGATGCGCCGCAGGATCAGATCGTCCTAGAGGGCGCATATAAGCGACGTCTCCAACGTATATAGCAAAAAGACGAACTCGTTCTTGACAGAGCCCTTCAAAACGCTCTGCTTCACCCTTTTGTTCTTTGTACTGTCTTATTTCGCCAGTAATACCCCTTCGTTTCGTAAAATTGAATGTGGCATTCTCGGTCGCTCGATCTTGTGCTTCTTTTGCCTTCTCATAGTCCGCCGCCAGCTCGAGAGAACCAGATATTTGTTCGATAAGGCGGGTAAGTTCTCGCGGTGACTGAGAAGCGACGGCTTCCACGTCTCCTTGGAAGACAAGGAAGTTCTTTGCTTTGACAAGTACGTTGTGAGAGACAAGAGCAGCATTGTAGACGGTATACGTGACGACTCGGTCGTTGAGACGGTACTCGGATGCACCAGTGGTAGAGATGCTATGAGACGGTGAGATGCACAGACTAGCGAGAGCAGCCCAAGAGACGCACGTGCGTTGGAAGAGCCATTCTTTCTTATTTCCATCCTCGTAGACGGCGAGAACCCAAGCTTTGTTTGCGGTACCTTCGCCATGGTTGTCTTCTCCGTCGCTGTCATCTTCCGCGTCGTCTCGGGCTTGTGTATCCTCCGAGCCCTCAGTGGGTCCCCGCGCGAGACGCCGACCTCGATAGACCAAGTCTTTCAGCTGGCTACTTCGGAGCTGTGCACTCTTTACACCGAGCACGAAGGAAATGGCGTCCATGAGGTTTGACTTTCCAGCGCCATTTGGTCCGATGACGGAGGTGAAATTCTTGAATGGGCCGATGACTTGGTGGCCGCTGTAAAGATATGTCCCACTTGCACGTACGAACAATGAACACTAAAGAGACTCACCGATATGATTTAAAGTTGGATAGCTCAATGCGAATGAGCGGCATCGTCTTCAAATCTCGTCCGAATTAGGGGAACAGCCCAACCACACCAACAAGACGCGTCGAGAAACACGTACGTCACACACTGTCACAGTCACAAAAATGAAATTGCAAAGATCAAACGAATGGCTATAGACATCTAGATATAACGCATTGTGAAGACAACCGTAACAGGTTCACCCCTCCCGAGCGCCTTTTCAAAGGATTGTGTGCAGGCTACAGTACATCACACCACTACCACACTCAGAGAACCCGTGCGATTTTCGCATGCTCTTCTTTATCGCTGAGAGAGAGAAAGTCGCTGCTGGGCTTCATAGCGTATTGTGGGACATCTGACAGCGAATGTGTTTGTTGGTGCGTGTCGACCTGCAAGTGTACAACGTTCAAGCGACCGTGATGCTGCAGGAACTACTTACTCACTTCCACATGAATAGTTGTGGGCTCTCTCGCGGGCCTCGCACGTGAGTGGTGTGAATTGGCGAACACCCCTGACCTCTCGTCGGAGCGACTGAGTGACTGAAATGAACTCCTGACAGATGCCGAAAGAACACGCTGCTTACTATACCTCCGGGACCCCTATATTGAAGTTGTAGAGCCGTCGCACCACGCGCGAAGCCATGACCTATGTATTATACAGTAGGAAAGAAATCAGCTACAGCAAATGGTGACAACGTTAGGACGTACTGTCGAGGCTATGGCCGCAGGAACATTGAATATGACGCTCATGACAGCATTCAGGTTGATGATCATGAATATGGTAGCCATCAAGTTCGCCAAGAAACTGTCTCGCATAAGTTGTCCAATAACTCAACAAAGGCGCCAAAAACATACGCAAGAATGAAGTAAACTAGACCATCCGAGAACACCATGCGGACCAGCTTACTGTGGATACCGGAAGTTCCAGAGATACGTCGACTCCACGCCAGTTTGTATGCCGTCAAGCAGAGGACAATGAGATCGAAACTCATGGAATAGATAAAGGTGGCAGCGAGAATGGTGGTGTTACTCTCGACGATCGTACAGCCGACACCCTCAATCCAGATCACCTTGAGCAGAACACCTAGAAATGGCATCAATCCGTGTTTCGAGACCAAAACATACTAGCATACCTTGCAAGATCAGGGACCAGTGACCGAGGATGAGCAAGACCATGGCGCCAACCACCCATTTGTTCTGAGACCAAATTGCAATACTGTGGTAAATTCAATGAGCAGCGTATAAAAAGATAGGTTAAAAAACGTGCGTGCGAAGTGAAAGATTGATGCTAGCCAGACCAAGCGCGGAGTCACCAGCGAGCTCCCACGAAAGTTAGTAACTTCCTTCCCCGAGTGCCCAAATGGCAACGAACCTGATTGAACACATACAGAGCCTGGCAATTGATCGCTCTATGTCTTCCTTTGAATATGTACGATGAACGAGGAAGTGGGGGTTGGACTCACCTCGGTGTATCAAGAGAAATCAATCTATGATGCAGGTCAGTGTAGTTCTGAATCAGAATTATTAGCAGGCCCCTTACATCCCGATCATTGCGAACAACAACAGATATCGTCCAGCGAAATAAAAAATCTACAACATGGCATGGTTATCGGCACCTGATTCCGTTAAGTGAACGCGCCAAACTTACAAGGGGCCAACGGAATTTCCGTTTTCCGGAAATAACAGCCCAGTCGAAATCGAGGGTGAGCATGATCTCCCACCTGGTAATGATGATACTCTCAGCTCAAGGTTTGAGATACTGGACAGTCTCAGATTCCTTACCCGTAGAGACCGAGCAACGCATGCATCAGTCTGTCGAAAACCACTGCAAAAGTTCATTTCTGTTGGCGAGGATGGAAAATCTACCAACTCACCCAAGTCGGTCGAAAGCTCGGACAGCGATTGCCAGATGGTCATTTCTACGGGACGGGATTAGCAGAGGCGAAAAAGTGGCCAAGCCGCGATGGATGTTTGAAATAAGGGAAGGGAAGGCAGGATAAAGAAACTCATCCAGAGGCCCACATTAAAAACTGCTGGATCGCTTTGCAAGATTCTTTGTCCGCTAGCGGTCATCCTAACGCACGGGTCGACAAGGAAGCAAGAACACGCGGCAATCATACCAGTGCCAAAACATCCCCGGTTGCTTAATGGCACTAAGATAGTCGCACGGAGGTGAAACAGAAATCCCGCCGCATTCGATCGAAAGTAGATTCGTTACAATTCTCGTCATGTTCTTGCTCAGGCTTCATTGAAGTTTTGTTCACCTTCGGCTCAGTACTGAAACCATGGATCATTTTCAATCCTTTGCGCTTCTGTGCTTGTGTCACTCTTAGACACAAACATGTACACGATCACTGGACAGCGCTGATACACCTCGACGCTTGGTAGTCCGAAGGTGTCGCGATCATTTTTCGATCTTCTTTGCTAGGTTGACTTCTGACGGCCAACGTAATCACCGCGTCCCAGGGCCTCAGGTTCGATGTGTTGAAGTGATCAAGGAGTATTGCCTGGTTCGCTCGGCTCTCCGAACAACACGATCTAGCCAAAACCGAGTCTTCAGTCCAGTTACGAGATGGAGACCATTTTATGAGGCAAGATATCTTCCTGTTATAATCGTTGTGGTTTCCACGGCACACGCCGAATGAAATATTAGTAACTGACCCACTCGTCCGTCGGACTAGATGAACATTGTCCGGAAACAACTAAGCCTTGTGGCGACCAAGTGGCGACATAGCATTAGTGAGCAGGAGAAGGAAATATACGGCCAAGGAAATTTTATCCAATCGGAGAGAACAGACGTAGTCAGGCTGGATACGCAGTTCAAAACTCTGAGAAAAATCCAGGGCGGAAATACCCGATGGCCCATCAACGGGGATTCGGGTGAACATGCCACGTAAAGCGTAGTGTTCCTGAACAAAACTTCTCAGAAACCATACGGAAGAACTAGACGGCGTCACGGACAACAAGAATACTCGAAGGGGATGAAATCGGGAAATCTGCCCGCTTGATGTTCGAGAGGTGTTGACGAAACGGAGATCTCTGTTTATTCAGGGTAGACGGGATTACTCACCAGTAACGGGGGTCGCAGTCAATGAGTTCTATACCTCCGTGAGTTCGGAGATAGTTCCTGTCCGTCTTCCAGAAATCTGCTTTTCTGCTTAGTGTTGACAACCACCGACGTACGTTGAGAAGCGGTAGCACGACCTGCAGAGGTTTGATTGAACATTGAGGCTATGGATTAAATTCTGGTCAGTCACAAGGTCACGAAAACTGGGTCGCCGACATGGGTTTGATAATGGTTCCCTCAGGGTACACTCCAAGAAAATTTCTGGGGTTCTGGCAGGAGGCCGTGTTGCCAGCCTATCTGGCAGTGCTGACTCCAAATTCAAACTCCACGGTACCTGGCTCCGAGTCAAAGTGATGCTTCCCGCGAATCAGTTAGCTGCTGTCACGATGGAGATTAGCGAACCGGTTCTGAGGCCGACGTCGCGGACTGTTGCTTCAACAAAGGTAGCCAGTGTGCACAGTAATCCATAGTTGGCGCTCCTCATATCAAGCCAGAATTTGCGATCCTTGTGAATCAAAAAATTTCTGAGTCTCTACCTGCATTCATGTTGAACTTGAACCACTCGGGTTCAGCAAAGCGACCCGACATTGTCCCGAGTCGGCGACCCGGATTTTTAGTTGGTTACAGCCACCGATTCATTATACTGCACATGGTGAGGAATGAATCGGCTCAATTACCACCAACGCAGAGACGACCCTGAACATCCATTTTTTTCCTGCTGACTACGCACAGGTCGCAGCCATGCCATGTCAGTTGTAAAGCCGCAAAGCGATACCCTCTTTCCAGATCGGGATTCGATTCGAAGTGACGCTCCGTGTTTGTGCTGCAGACCTTGGTCTGATGAGACGGTTTGGATCTCTTATTGGAGCGAGGACCAGCTGGTACTTTATCACCATCATAATCTGTCCGGGAGGTTTCAGCAACTTTGGAAGGGAAGGCAGCGAAGTCTAGTGGAGCGACCTTGATCGCAGTATTGAGGAAGCATCAATATAACAGATATGGTAGCAGGTACGTGAGTGGCAATCGGTTTTCCGTCTCACGCAAAATTTTCCAATGCGGACCTCACAGAGTCAAAATGATTGGCACGGGCAGCTGACCGGTCGACCACCCAAGCGCCATCGCCAGAATAACGGCAGTGTGCAATACCCTTTAAGAGTGGGCTCTATTCTGTCAGTTCCCCTCCATTCTCATCGCCCTCCCTGCCATCAGATCCGGACCCTTATTCAAGCCGTCAATGGTTGACTGGAAATCGCCAGAGGAGATTCAGGCCGACGCCGGTGGGTGAGGATCCCCTCTAGAATTTCTCATTTTGACCGAAGTCATCGCAGTCGCCTTCAATAATTTCATGCACGTCCTCTTGGGTCTCTACATGTCAGTCGCACTTGGAACTTGCGCATATACTCTATCTTACTCTTATCTTTAGATGGGAGTTCATCACGTCGCTCAACTTCGACTGGCTGTTTATCTCTGGAAAGAAAAGGTTCAAATGGCCATTGGTAAAATCGTCCGTTTACCGCTGATGGTCAACGAGTAACAAGCACCCCCTCAGATATTCTACTTTGCCGGTCGCTATTGTCTATTGTTCGCCCTCATAGGAATGTGCGTCCTTTTCTCTTCGATTTTGATGTGGTGCCAATATCGACGTTCCCCGCAGCGCCGTTGCCCTCAACGTCAGGACAGAGATTGATTGTCAGAGTTTATATACATTTAACCAAGTGTTTGGTAACGCTGCCATTGGGTTGGCCAGTGTGAATCTCTCGATCAGAACGTAAGTCGATTGACGCCAGCTTTGTATCGTGTTCTTCACGCTCCCTTAGAATGGCCGTATGGTCACAAAATAAGTATATCGTGATCTTCCTGATCTTGGTCATTCTTGGTCATTGGTCGTTCCTGCTACATGGTAAGTAGTCTGACAATGTACCAGGCATATTTATATCCAATCTCTAGGGATTCTTCTCAAGGCTACTTGGATCCAAGACACTTGTGTCATCACGTACACCGACAATCGAATTCTTGCCATTAGCTTCATATACTCCATGGTCTTCGATTTGATCGTCCTTTGCTTGACTGCGTGGAAACTAGCGTTCCCCGCTAGTGGCCAGTCCAGACTTATCAAGCTTATATTCGGCGATGGGTTGATATACTTTCTCATTGCGTAAGCCTGCATATGTGATCATAAAACAAATCTAGCTAATGGATTTTGTAGATTCTTGGCGAACCTCCTCGCGACTGTAGGCACATTCGGGCTTTGCGTCACTTCCTAGTGCCATGCTCACTGATCATCGGCTTTGTTTCTAGATTTTTATGTTGCTTAACTTGAATGCAGTGATGTCCATCATTGCAAACGTTCCCGCTGCAATTGCGTCTAGCGTAAGTATACCGAATGAACTATTTGTCAAATATAGGCTCACTCTATGAATCAGATAGTGGCCTGTCGAGCGGTCCGGAGACTAACCAACTTTACTAACATGAATGCGGAGGTATTTAGGTACGTATGTTTGAAGCTCTGATTCTTCCACGCCCGACATGTTAGCCATGTAGTTCTACTACTGCACAGTCGGCGGTTGCATTCCGCACACCCCCTCTTTCGCCGTCTGCTCATCACATCTCTGTGAAAAAGGGTGATGGCGTTCACATCCAGGTTTGTCTTCCTTCCATAACATCGGCGGGTTCTGTTGATCAATAATCTGACGGGTGGGTCAGATGAATCCTCTCATCAACCGCCCGGATGCGGAGTATGATGTTACGGGAAGGATTATCCAAAGTGACGAATTCGATCCTGAAGCACAGGCCATCAACGATGACTTCAAAAAACCACCGTATTAGACTCCCAGTGCATCGTCCGGTTGAGTCCAGCCTCGATGTCCGCTACCCACTCGTTCTCTCGCATTGCGCAACACCTCCCAAATGCTGTGGCCAATCAGCAGAATTATTCACACTCGTTTGATTCCAGGGTTTCTTTACTTTCTCTGTTCCGCTCCTGACAGTTCGCGGAATCATTTTATGGGTTCTATTTCACCTTCTTGAGCTTCCCCCCTTCTTTGAGTGCATGCTAGCGACCCTGCTGGCAGTATGTCCCCTTGGTATGTTTCCTTGTGTGAAGCTTGAGTTTCAAAAAACTGTATCAGTATATTTAAATTAGAATGTACAAATGGGGAGCTCTCGGTCGCAGTGACTCAGTAGATCCGTATACACACACGGTAAGGTGGGTTCACACTGCCTAGTACCCAATCATGAATGCTCGAGCCAACCTGACCATTTGCCATCCTCGTCTTTCCTCCGGGCTGGATACCAACGTTACGGCAGTCCTAGCCAAGTCGCTCGTTCCGGTCACTCTGCCTGTTAACCACGTGCTCATAAAGGTCGACCGATTCGGATATTCTGCCAACAACGTCACCTATCAGGCTCTTGGCGAGGTCCCTCATTTCCGGTATGTCTGCTTTCCTTACAAAGTGATACGCTGATCCGATGGGCGTGCATCTGCGCAGATATTTCGATTACCACAAGGCTCCAGAAGATCCGGAATCGGGAGTATCACCCAGTACCCATGGGGTGACTCCGGTGTGGGGATTCGGAACTGTAGTCGCTTCAACCCATCCTGGGATCCACATTGACGAACGTGTTTATGGATACCTCGCGCCTACACGTTTCCTAGTCTTCTCGGTTTCACCGTCGGATGTCAATCCATACGCATTCTTTGTTTCTCGTCCCGATTTGCCGAAAGGTATTGTCCTACTCAGTGCGAATTTTGTACCTTTTTTTTCACTGTGTTTTAGACAGACGACCCTACAACCAACTTACCAGATGCGCGAAGGATTTCCTTTACGACCCATCACCCAGCGTAGAGGATCTCAGCATGCTTTACCGTCCCTTGTTCTGGACTTCCTTCTGGTGCGAAGACTGGATAAATACCTCGCAATATCGTGGCGGTGCTTCCCGAATCCTCATTTCTTCTGCTTCAGCAAAGACAGCCTTCTGCTTGGCATATCTCATCCGGAAGCGAGGAGGCGACAGTGGTCCGATCAGACAGATTGTTGGCCTCACGTCCAAGAAAAACTGCGAGTTCACGAAGAATCTTGGTTTATACGACCACGTATTGGAGTACGATGGATTCGAGAACGCAACTGTGATGAACGAACCATCGAAAAAGTGGATTTACTTTGACGTTGCGGGCAACGAGAGTTTGAATGCCAGAGTATGGAACCATTTTTCTGAGGTCCAGTCGGACCTCGTCGGTTCTATCGCGCTGGGCCTCACGAACTTCTCACCTTCATCCAAGAGCGATTCGGTTGCAAAGTGGACTACAAACGACTTCTCTTCACAAAGCGCTCCGTCAACTCTCGAAACGTTCTTCATGCCAGAGTGGCTTGCGATACGTAGAAAGCAACTTGCTGTTGAGGAGATCACTCTGTTGCAGAAACAGGCATGGTTCTGCCTCATGCAGGACTGCAAGACTTGGGGGATCACGATGCGCAGAGTATGCGGAGCGCAGGGCGTGAAGAGGGCGTATGAAGAGGTAGTTAGGTTCGGTATTCCTCCTGATCAGGGATTTATCTGGAGCATGTGGGAAGCGGACGTGGCAAGATTGTAGTCGATCGACGTGACGGGTTGTCTAATGTAGTGCTGGCTGACAGACATGAGGCTAGGCTCGATTTGGCAGAGAGCGGCATGTCGACTTTGCCGCCCTCAGGCTCAGGGACGGCGCATCGAATGAGCCTCCACTGTTTGCTCAGCACCACAACTTCAGCCTCTGCGCCCGCCACGTCCCCATGCCAATTCAGCACATACCGCAGCCTCCGCACAGCGCTGGGGAGCCTTACAGAGGCAGGTCAGCACTCCTCGTCAGGCCCATCTAGTTCTCAGCTGCTGTTGCAGGTCTACGTGCCCGTATCGACCCCAACCAGATTCCATCTCCAATTGACTGCATTGTGAGTGACAAGGAAATGTGGGAGAAGCAGTTGTATACAACTTTGCCGGGAAACAACCCGCCACTTTCCACCACGGATTTCGTTGCCTTTGATCAAGGTGAGAGTCGACGTTCAAGCTAATTATGACCTAGGTATGGGTCAAAGTTATTGACGCACTCTGTCTCTTACTTAAAACCTGCAAAATGTCCTCGTAGCTGACGCGTACTTGACACAGGCAACTCGAGCCCTCGGCATATACGTGTCTCGACTTGGAATTTGCCAAACTCTGCCCAGCTTGCTCGAGAATGCGTTATACCACTCTCCGTAGTGGTACAACCGTTTGCGGATCTCGACCCTCGAGAAGAACCCATCCCTCTCATCGACTGCGGACCAAGTGGTCCGGCCAGGTGTGCCCAGTGCAGGGGATATATCAATCCTTGGTGCTATTGGGTAGCGGGTGGTAGCAAATGGAAGTGTAATTTGTGCTCCCACGAAACAGAAGGTTCGTGATAACTCTGAACTCTCTGTGACTCACGAATGAGCCAGTGGCTCAGTTTCACAGGACTATTTCAGCAACCTAGATGCCAATTTCATGCGCCTGGACCACGCCAACCGCCCCGAGTTGAACAAGGGCACTGTTGACTTCGTTGTTGAATCTGATGAGTATTGGGCACCACCTCCTCTACCAAAGTTGACGCCAACGTACTTCACTCCCGAACCACCACCATCGACACCCCGAAAGCCAGTTCCATTGCACTATCTGTTTGCCTTGGACGTTTCTATCAATGCCGTGGAGTCTGGTTTCCTACACTCCGTCTGCAGTACACTTCTGGACGTTTTGTACGGAGGTACTGCTGCTGACGGATCAACGTTCGAATCCTGCTTTCCACAAGGATGCAGATTCGGGATCCTTACCTTTGACGAAACTCTTCACTTTTACGATCTGTCTGTAAGAGAAGACAAAACGGTGCACCGATTTCCGCTCAATTGTTCACTAGGCAGATCTCCCCCACGCACATCAGCTCATAGTGGCTGATTTAGAGGAAATCTTCGTTCCTTTACACGACGGACTTTTTGTTGACCCATGGGAGTCGAGGTGTGTTTTAAGACTGAGGTGGCATTCCTTCTGTCTGACGTGCCGCGGTAGGACAGTGATCGAGAGCCTGTTGGGTTCCCTAGCAGAACGCCATAGCCAGACTATTATCAAAGAATCCTGTCTCGGCGGAGCTCTTGTAGCTGGGCTCGCTTCTTTGGTGTGCTATATAGGGTTTCATGTTGCAAGAATGCCTTTGAAATATTTCCACAGGCTGGTCGAGGGGGTCACATTGTCACGTTTCAATGCACCCTGCCCACGATTGGCCCGGGTGCCTTGGAGCCCCTGACGGATGAGAGCCACGCATATGGTACAGATAAGGAACGCACGCTCTTTCTCCCTCGGGAGCAGGCGTGGCGTGATATTGCCGAGGAATGCTCCGATGAAGGCATCGGTGTAAGCATGTTCTTAGGGATGAATAGAACTATCGACGTTGGATCGATCGGTATGATAAGTTCAATCTCCTGATTAAGGAACCTGACATATGTGAACAGGGGTTGTTCCTTCCACTACTGGTGGAGAACTGTTTTTCCACCCTCGATACAACCCTGCTCGTGACCAGATCGTACTAGCCTCCCAGATGAGGAGGCTGCTTACACGGACCAGCGCATTCAGCTGTGTAATGCGCATTCGGTGCTCTCATGGTAATGTCACATGCCCTCGATTTACTTCACACTTCCATTCCGTCTTTCAAAAGGTCTCCGTATATCGAAATACTATGGAAATTTCCAAGAACGTTCGCCCACGGACCTTGCGTTTGGTGTTCTTGATTCCGACAAGGTGGTGTCTGCACTGATCGAGCATTCTCGAACGTTGGATGAACGTCAATACGCGCATTTGCAATGCGCGGTACTGTATACTTCTGTCGATGGCCAGCGACGAGTGCGGACCTGCAACCTTGCATTGCAAGTGGTCGCGTTGGCTGGTAACGTATTCCGTTTTGCCGACATGGACGCCGTGGTGTGTCATCTTGCTCGAGAATGTGAGTTGTTGTCCAGGCCTTGATAACAACAAGTTACTGATATAGTTCCAAACAGCAATGGCGAACTTGTCTTTACGACGAATGGACCAAATTAAAGAGGAAATCACTGACAAGTGTTCCTCGATTCTGCTTGGATACAGGCGGAACTGCGCAGCTGCTACGGCACAATCACAAGTAAGCGAGTTGTGCAAGGGCACTCTTCCGTATCTAACACGGCTGTAGTTGATAATACCGGAAGCCTTCCGAGCACTTCCAATCCACGTTCTAGCAATAACCAAGACCAAACCCCTAAAAGGTTTGTCTTGGTGGCCGTCGAGTAAAATGCGGCCCATAATTGTTTGCAGGCCGTATTGTTTCCGCGGATGTTCGAAATTACTACGCTCAGAAGATCCTTTCAATGGGCGTACGAAGCACGATGCAGCACCTCTATCCCCGCCTTCTGGCTCTCCACGATTTGGATGAGAACGTAGGATACTCCGACGCCACGACGGGCCACGTCTATTTGCCGTCGCTTATGCGGGACAGTCACATGTTCATGGAGAGTCATGGAGTCTACCTGATAGGTACTTCGGAAATGAGTCTGCGATAGGTAATGATACCAACTGATGATTAATTGATAGACAACGAGGAATCTATGATCTTCTGGGTGGGCGCAAGCGTCTCGCCTCAGATACTCATTGATCTGTTCGGCGTTGATGATATAGTCGCCTTGGATCCGAGCAATCTGGTTAGTTTCCTAGTTACACGATGGTCGATTTCTCTCAGTGCTATTTATACAGACGGAACTCCCTGTTCTGGACACCCGGCTATCACGACAGGTTCAATTTATCCTGGGTCACCGCTATGGCCAACGTGGACGCGTTCCGAAGATGCTCGTAGTTCGCCAGAATACGGACGGAATGGAGATAGAATTCAGCGATATGCTCGTCGAGGATCGGAACAACGGTGCGATGTCGTATCTGGACTGTCAGTCGTCTCATTACATTGTGGACCCCGATTGTGAAGTTAACCTATTTCCGCAGACTTGTGCCTCGTTCACAAACAAATCAGTGTTGCGGTGTGTAGTGTCTCCGTCTTCCGTCTTCCGTCTTCCGTCAGGGTGGTACATCTAATCGACAACCCTAGCTTACGAACGGCGGGTCTCTTTCTTCGAGCACTAGCCTCCGAGGATCACCTTGGTAAATCGGACGGTTATCATTCTGTTGGACGCAATTTCGGCACATGCACTCTTCTTATCATTACCAACGTACTCGCTTTTTTCGGCATGAGTGCGCAGATACGTATAGAATGCATTCACAGCATCCTCGTTCCTCACCGCGTAGAACCTTTTCAAAGTAGCACGTCCTTAGGTAATGCCCATCAGATAAGCATGATCTGTGCGGGAAGGATGGACAATTTGTGTTTGACGGACGGACATCGGTCTAGAACCCCTAACAAGCTTTCGGGAACCCACGAACATTTCATTTACTAGGTAATGATGCATCCCGTCGGAAGCTGCTGGGAATGGCGCTGTGGGGCGCCCATTGAGCGGTGTACTCACCGGTGTGAAGCATGCAACGCCTTGCAGTCTAGAGTTTGTGCGGGACCGACAACGCTTAGCGGACGATCGTTCCCGAGCTCAGTTGGAATAATTAAATCAAAGCCCCGAATGGACTCTTTATACCTCGTCCGAACTAGTGAGCGGATGATAATTCTACAGGATGACGAAGACAACGTCGGCGTAGATTCATTTACCGGCGGAAGCAATCTTTAATGAGTCTGGGAATGTGGTTCGAGTTGCTTCGTCGTCGAGACTCCTATACATAGAGCGCTGGCCACGCGCGCGAATTTCATCTTCGAGTCTATGATAGATTGCGAGCTGTCACTGGAAAGGGTCGATGCAGAGACACCTTGGCCTCTCATCGTCCCACGCCCAAGGGATCGCCTGGGATTTCGAACAGAATATATAGGAGTCGCTCACATGACGACGAGGACACGCTCGTGAAGTGGTTACCGCAGATGGATCGAAAGTTGCGAGTTCGTCCACGAGGTCGGAAGCCTTCGTATCCAGGTTGCTCAACGGATGGGAAATGATCTCGAAGAAGAGTCCTTCGATGCAGACCCACACGATCGCAATCTGGGATTGGACAGAGAATAGAACAAAAGACCATGATTTAATTTTGTCGTGAGGACCTCGCATCCATATTCGGCGTCGGGCAACGTGTTGTCCATCATACGTGTTGACATGCAAGTTGCGCCTGGAATGACAGTAAAAGGACGAACGGGAGGGAAAAAAAGGACCGAGGCGGCAGCCTTGCAAGGTTCGCTGAGATCAATCGCATCCTTCCATTCTGCGTCCTGAGAAAGCCGGGCGGAGGCAGTGTAGGTGATCGGAGAAGGAGTAAGTACGCGCGTTGGGTCGAGTAAAGACTACGAGGAGGCTGGAGTGCACAACGTGTAGGGAGAAGGTAAAAGAGGGAGGATCCGTCATGGCGGCCTGAACCCCTTGATGGAGATGGTGACCTGATCTTGGAGTAGCTACTACGCATGACATGCACGATCGGCGATACTACTACGTACGCTCGCTTGGTTACACGAACATGCACACAACATGTCCCTAGCCACAGTTGAGGGACCTGATCGAGAGCGCGACAGCAACAGGCGGCGTCCAATGTACCCGCCGGAGGGATAGTGGCCCAGCGTAGATCAGGGCCGTGATATTCGGGAAATATGTAACTAAAATCCTGAGCTAACGGAATAAATGTAATTGAGCAGCTGGTTTGTGAGCGGGCACTCCCCGCCACAAGACCCACGACGAAGTGCGAGCGCCGCGGACCAGGGTGTTGTTGTTGCCATGTCCGAGAGGGGACGCCGCGGCCGCATGTTGACAAGGTGTCTTGGACTCTTAGGTGGCCGCCACCGGGCACGATGATGATTGAATTGGAGGACTGCCAAGGAGGCCGGTTGTGTATCGCAGCACGCGCGAGGGGACGCGCTGGCGAATCCACGGTCGGACGAGGAGTGGTCTGCGGAGGGGAGGGGAAGCGCGTGTCGTAAAGTAGCAAAATTGGCTCTGCGTCGGCAGATTCACACGTATGGCTCCGCGGCACGTCAAGAGAGAGAGAAAGGCAGTCGAGCAGCTCCGTCCATCGAGCATTGGTGGTTGGTGTGCGTTGCGGAATGCAGTTCTGGGCTGACACGTTTTTTTGATTGTTCTACAGAAGTTTGAGAAACGCCGAAGCGAGCGCAGCGGATGGCAACGAACTTTGATGCGGAGCCACCAACTCAGCAAAGTCAGTCGACTCTTTGACAGGAATAAGTTATGTTTTTTATATATATTTTGACAGAGATCTTGCACAGATGTGATTTCCGCGGACTCGTCCGTTCCAACGTGTTGTTACGAGTTTTAGTAGGCTAATCGGTTGCAGGCGCTCTCTCCGTCCACAAGATGCTTCGCTTTGCCTGCTTCTTCGAGTCGAATCGTGTATGTATTCAGAAGAGTCACGACCCTTTTCAATCCTGTAAAGTTCCCCGCACAGTGGATCGAGAATTATCCCAGGCCCCCCGCGGATCCTTGCGTACGGGTTCTCTCTGCTCGGGTTTATATTGATCGGAATGCACGGCAGTGAGTCTACCAATACCCCGGCTTTCATCTCCCGCTCTTGCGGTCTCCGTCGTCCTCTCATTCAGAGAATCCGTCCTTCCTCACTTCTCGCGTGCTCGCGCACCCGCACGCGTTGATGATCCTGCCCGGCTTTTTTATACTCTCGCCTTTCCATCCCTCTCCATGCTCTCCTCTCTCACGAGCTCTTCCACCTCACATACAATGTCGCAATGCGCGACCATGAACAACAGCGTAGAGGCCCTCAACGAGGAAAAGACAGTCGTCGCATGTCCCCTCTCTTCCCCCACTCCCCCTCCAGAACCACTCCCTCCCGTCGTCGTCTCCCGTCTTCACTTCTTCTTGATCATGATGAGCTTGTGGATCGGTAACTTCACCGCCTACCTCAACGAATCCACCTCCACCACCGCCATGCATGTCATCGGGGCCGACTTCAGCGATCTTGCAAACCAGAACTGGATCGCAACCGCATACCTCTTGGGATTCACCGTCACGCAGACTCTCCTCGGAAGATTCAGTGACATTTTTGGTCGCGCTCAAGTTCTCCTCGGCACGATGGTTATATTTGGTGCTGGAACTGTTTGGTGTGGGCTGGCAACCGTGAGCATCTATGGCGTACCAATGTGCTTTGTCTGACACGCCACATTCCAGTCCATGAACTCGTTGATTGGCGCGCGTCTTCTTCAGGGTATTGGTGCGGCAGGGCGACAATCCGTCGGAGTCATCATCGTTTTGGATCTTACGACACCCGACACACGAGGGTTGTGGTTGGGATTCTTCAATCTTGCTTCTGCTGTCGGACTCGCAGTAGGGCCTGTCCTCGGAGCAGTCCTATCCGTCGACACCAGCTGGAGATGGATATTCTGGATAACTCTCATCCTCATCGGCCTCACTCTGATCATCGGCTCATTCAGTCTTCGTTATCCTGTCCCCCATCGACAGCAGCGCGTTGGCCTCCTTGCGCAATTGCAAGAAGTGGACTACGTTGGTTGTGTCCTCGCCGTTGCAATATCTAGCATGATTTGTATTGCCATAGAGATGGGTAACAAACTATTTCCCTGGAACGTAAGTTCTTGGATCCAACGTTCGACGCACTCATCGATCTATTCGTCAGTCTGTACCTATAATCGTCATGTTCATTATCGCAGGGTGTCTCATCCCTGTGTTCGTCTATTACGAACTCAAAGTGGCTGAACATCCCATCGTCGACATCAATCTCTTCAGCATACCAAACATTCCCATTGCATGTCTCATCAACTTTCTCACCGGCGCAGGCTACTTTGGAGCTGTCTTCTTCCTTCCGCGTTACTTCATCGACGTAAAGAGTTCCAGCCTCGTGATGTCAGGAATCCAAATGTTTGGGCTGATCCTGACTCTCGGTGCTTCGTCGGTCCTCGGTGCCAATATCTTATCGCTCACGGGTCACGTACGCCTCATAGGCTTCGCAGGTGGTCTGTTGTACGCTTTAGGCAGCGGTTTGATGCTTGATGTGGGGCGTTATACTCCAATCGCACGTACCATCGGGTACTCGGTGTTCACTGGCATAGCGTCTGGCCTTCTTTACCAACCTTCGCTCGTGGTCGGACCCATGTCAGTCAAGCCGCATCAGATCGCTGGTATCAGTGGTTTCCTGTCTTTCCTTCGGACACTTGGCGGAACTTTCGCGACGGCACTTCTCACGGCTGTGTATGAGACGAGTTTCACACATTCACTCCAAGGACAACTCCCGCCTTCACTAGTAGACCAGGGCCTGGGGCTAGCAGACGATCACGCACAATATCCTCAATACGAAAATCAAATTCTTGATGCGCTCGTCAAGGCTTATCACCTCGGTACGATACCTGCCATCTGTTTCGGCGTCATATACGCTATTGCAGTGATCATGCTTCGAAACGTGGACTTTACGCCTGCTTGGAAACGAAGACGGATAGCCGCGAAGCGGGCGACAGAGAAAGTATGATTCTTTCGACGCTTTGATAGCATCGTCATTTGCTATACTCATTTTTTTTTGCATACGTTACTATCTGCGGAACTAGTTCCATTCCTGTTCGCATATTTTTTGTTGTTCGACGGTGCCCAGTTGTCTCATATAGTACATACCACTTGCAACAACGGACTCGGACTCGGCATGGCTGATACTACAATTCCCTCTGCCCTTTTTCTTTCTTCGCGAATGCGGATTGATGTGTTTTTACCCTTTGATATGATCATTCACGTAGAACTAATTTATCAACTGCTGTATGATTGGACTAGCTTGGTTGATGACTACTACACACACTGACGCTGACCCTGGAAAGTCCGACACGATCCCGCTATCATTCCTAACCACATCAACTCGTGTCACTAGTGGACGTTCAAGCTCGCACGTCGCTGGCGATGATGATAATCGATCAACTTCCTGGCAGCGTATGTATGTACCTTGGCTGAAATGAAACTCGATCGAAAGCGCCGGCCGACCCCCTCTACCCCAACAATTTGTTGTCAATCGGGATCACCGTGCCGCTGTCACGACGTGTACCTGACTATTAGAGGGCTACAACACCACGGATCCGCGCGCATTGATTTTTTTATTAAAAAAAAAAAAAGAAAGAAAAAGGACCGCAGCTACCTCCGTAGATGTCATAGGGAGCCAGCCCCCAAGTCCGTGGACGATCGTGATTTGGTTCCGTCTGTCAAGAAACAAAAACGGAGCCGGTGACAGTGTCCGAGTCAGCCCCTGTTGCGGCCCAGCACAATACACGTTACTCTGGCCCGCGGTGATCCACGATGGTGCACAGTGGTTGGAGAACAACTTACACACTCGGTCTAACAACAGGCTGTCGTTCCACGTGCGCGCTATGTACTATTTTCACTATTCTTGAGGCGTTCGAGGACACTGGATCCCGCGTGGAGGAGGGGGGCAGAAAGAAAACTCACGAGGGCACCTCGTGCCACTGCATGGCATCATACAAAAACCAAAATAAAACGACAAGGAGACAGCCGAAAGTTCTCCAAGAATAGACGAAGAATGGGTCGGGCAGAGGGTTATTTCGGAACGTGAAACGAATACAATTACATTCTTCAAAGCATTCACCGCCCTCCCGGCCGGAGCTAACGTACACATGTGCAAGTATATCCCAGATTCACGACGGCCCGCTCGGCCGACAACAGGTACTAACGTCGTCTCAACGGCTATACTCTTCTATAACCGATCGCGGCTTACAATATACCCCGAGTGGCGTGTACTGGATGTCATGGAAGCTGCACGGTTCGGTGAGCATTGGATGGCGTGCGGCATGTCGCGAAGGTGACGTACCCGAATGCGCTCGGTCCTCCGACCTCAAGTCCCCTCTTGGTATCCGTCCATTGAGGGGCGGCCGTTATCCCGAGGACGAGCACCCTCAATCCGTATTTGTACTCGGGCGTGCCCAGTGCTGAGCCACTCTGAGCATCCAGCACAGCGATCAGATCAGGGACGGCGGCCAGCATCTGTCAGCTGCGATATAAGATGACTGCACGCGGTGAGGAAATACAGCGATACGGCACCGCTATTTTTCCATCCTTGGACGTATGCTCTGCATACAGGTTCTCGTTCTTGAAAGGTATGACGAGCGTTCCGTTATACTTTGCCTCGGACTTGTCTGAAACAGCCTCCGCGTCTTCTTCCGCGGACACAGGCGTGATGACTACCTCGCCTATCGTGTGTCCTTTATACAACCTAGGAAATCATGAGCTCGGCGGCATTTTACATTGATACGCCCAGACCTTCTGCGAACATCGACGATTTTCCCGCTGAACAGCACCTTGGCTGTCTTGGCCCCCCCAACGGCATCGACAATGACTTGGCCTATCTGGTCAATGTTGGACTGCTTTCGGGCAAGAGCGATAGCTCTTCCGATGCGCCAACTCAACGATACTGTGTTGATGATCATGGAAATCGCCATCTCCTTGGCTCGCAGAGGCCGACTGGCCTCCCCCACGAATGTCCTATCCATTGCCTGAGATGGTGTGTGGGGTGGGGTTGTATGTACGGCAACTCACCCCATCTCAACACACGCCGCTCGCAGAGCCGCATCGACGTCGAGGTCTGTTTTCGCCCTGGTCATGATCTTCATCACGTGATCAGGGTCGTAGACTTTTGGTCAGGGAGGATGGAAGACCAACTATGACGTTACCGTCCCCGCTCCCTATCCCACACGGAAGGAGGGACGCCGCTTTACCCGACTCGTCGTAGACGTTGGCGGTCGTTTGGTGCCACTGCATGATCCCTGATGTCAGTCTCACTGCGCTTCGATCTTGGCAGTTTTGCCTACGGTTGGATATGCGCGACCCTAAGAAGAGTGGGAATGGACCTGTCAAAGGGTCTGCAGGGAAGGAGATTGTTGTTTACATACCATGAAATCTCCATCGACGATCGGGATGTCGTAATTCTTTGTGGCGGCCGTGATCATCTGGACGAGATGTCAGCCCGAGAAACTGGAAGGTCTGTTGATTCACGTTGATCATCCCGTTTCCTCCACCGATTTCCAAGGCACAAAGGGCGTCAGGTTTCGTTATCTGTCAACGTGGTTGAGACCCAGCCGTTATCGGTACCTCGAACTTGCCTTCATAAACTCCCAGAGACCATCGCATGCTTCGTTGTACCTTGAAAAACAGTCGATGAGGGATTTCCGGAGGCGTGGACCTACGTACTCGTTCCCAAGTAACCTCTCTGAAGCCACCTCTGGACTACCCAATGCTCCACCCCAACCTACGAGTGCATCGGGAGCGAGGGAGGAGAGATCAATGACGCGGATTGTCTGTCCGGCGCGCACCATCTCTCGTAATTCCCAGAAGGTATTCAATGTGGTGCCACCTCCGCCACAACCCAGAACGTAACATCCGTCCGCGATCCACTCGAGGTCGGTTTCGGATAGAACCCACTGGTTATCTTGCACCTTGGGTTTGTATGCCAGGATGTCGTCAGCCGATTCCAACGAAGCAGTTTCTCCAGGTACGGCGTCCGACGTTGTTTCTGGGGACGTCACGGCAGTCTCAGAAAAAGTGTTGGTATCACCGTCTGCGTCATCTATTTCGTCCGGGACCGCATTTCCACTCCAGTCACCGGCGGCCTTGACGTAGAAGCGGCATCTTCCGGCGGTATACGCGACGGGTATCACTTCGCTTTCTACGATGGACACACGATCGGGAGCAGCGCCTGAAGCCACTGCGCGGGCGATTGCTTTGGCTTCGACGGCTTTCTTTACTTCGGACACGGGGGTGAGCGACGTGTCTTCAAACGAGTCGACCGTACCGGATATCTAGTAGCTGTGAATGAGCCATCGATTCGAAGAGTGCTGTCACCCTTACCTGAGCGATAGCGGCGCCAACTGCATTCGCCACGTCGAAATGGGGAAACCTATAGACTTGACTGACCCCAAGGAGTTGGTCTGGGGCTAGAATAGATCCTCCGCCGACCAGATAGACCGGAATGTCGGTCGCTGACGTCTTCATCGCGTCCAAAGTGTTCTGGAGCATGGTCCTGATTGCCTTTTGGGCACCATCGACCACGGAGTGATCAAGACCCGCCACGCGGGAAACGTCTCCAATGGATGCCCGTCCAGCAGCGACGGCAATGTCTGTAGCAGTAAGTGTGGTACCACTGAAAACGCGGGCTTCGGGTGCGATTCTGTGACCGACCGAGTCAGGACCGACGGATACCCGATTTGAGTGAGAATCGTGGCGGACGAGAGAGCCACCTCCGAGACCGATGCTATTAACGGTAATTGACGAATTGAACAAGAGAAGAACGTGTCGAGTTACCTGGTGACATGAGGCATGGAGAAGTTTAGCAAGACCCCGCAGAGTTCATGCTGGGCTGCAGCTTGCCGAGGGAAGCCGCTGGGCCTTTGAAGTGTAAGGTTTAGATTGGTGTGGTGGGATGAGTACGAACAGGAGCATCCCGATGTCCGTCTGGGGATTGGATCCGTTTATAGATGCCGAGAAAGAAAAAGGAAAGGATGACGAACGGTTGTGCCTCCTATATCGACCACCAGGGCGGATTCCTTGGGGATGTCAGACTGGAGCGATGCCAGGAACGCAGCTCCCCTCATTGAATTGGTGGGACCGGAAGAGCTATGGGATGATGGGCATAGGATGGCCACCACATTAATGAGGACTTACAAGGTCCGAATAGGTAATTTAGCGGCCTGTGCGCAGTTGAGTAAGGTGCCATCGTTGCTCGTGATGAACACAGGGCATCTTAGGTGTAAAGCACGTGCTGCTTTGTGGAAGCCTGTGACGGTCTTCTTGGCATACCTGAGAAGCGAGGCGTTGAGAATGGAGGCGTTCTCGCGTTCCAAGAGGCCGATGTGAGCCACATCTTTGGAGCACACGACGTTTAGGTGTGGTAATTTTTGTCGCACGATGGAAGCGACGTGTTCTTCCTGTTTAAGGGTGGAATCGATGGGGGCAAAGACCGAGATGATCGCAACGGCGTGTACGTCCTTTGAGGTACGTTGAGGATCGATTGTGATGAGCAGACAAGGAGATACGTGCCTCTTTGTCGATCGTGTCGCAGACAGACTCTATCTCTGTGGCGTTGACAGATGCGATTTCGCTGCCATCAATTTGGAGTCCGCCCGAGACGAGGAAACAAGGGCCCTTTAGGACTGGGGCCGGATCGATGATCGGTGAGCGGGACCGTTGTGGGGGACGTACTGTTTCTGAGATCAGACGGGAACCCGACGAACGGAGGGGTGCCGTGGGTGAAGGGACCACAGAGACGGATGACGGCTACCCGATCTAGACGCGTGCGATTCCTCTCGACGAGGGCGTTCACAAAGTGCTGTGTGGGAATGGATGTGAGTTGCACACAAGGAGATCTATCAGTGACCCATACTGTGGTACCGATCGATATTGCCTGGATGTCAGTCGGGTGTTGTGCTTGAGCGAGGACAGACTGTACGGCACGCTGGATGCCCTCTGTGACGTCTGGGGTCGTCGGGTGCTTTGCGGATGCGAGAACGCGTCGGTTGGTGATGTCCAACAGTACGGCGTCGCTGATTTCATTAGCATAGTGGTAGTTAGACTACTCTACTTGAACTTACGTGTTGGTACCACCGACGTCGACTCCGAGGCGAATGAGAGACATTGAATGGGAAACAACTTCCTAATTTGGCGAGTGTTTTGTTTTCAAAGAGTCTTCTTGATTTGACTTTCTTTACCGACTCTTGCGACGACGATGGCCAGCGCGTCCGACGGTCTCACCGGCGCTCTTTCTTTTTTGCCAGACCTTTCTTTGAATCATTTTGCTTCACCGTCAGAACGAAAGTTTCATCTTCAACTCCTCCTCGACAACAAGGAAAAGCAACTACAACAAGCAGGCGCACTCGGTCAGCGCGTACTCTCACAGCAGATCGAACTCGAGGAGAAGATTCGTCACCTCCAGGATCTCGATGCAGAACGTGGAGACGAAGAGGATCTAGATGCAGACGCAAGGGAACGCTACCGCGAGCTCGTAGACAACATCAAAGCTTGGGACCTCGAAAACGCCCAGCTCTCCAACGCATTCGGTCCAAAGGTATTCTTCCGTCTCGTGTCTCTACTTCTTTTCCGAGCCTCGTGGCCTCCGCGTGTACCCCGAGCTAGGGCTGTTTTTTGTGATTCACCCGACGCTCTGCTGACGCGTTCAGCCTGCGCCACACCTTCCTAGCCCCATTTTCATTTCATTTCACTTGGATTTGTCCTTGTTGCTCACTCGCTTGCATAGCGTCCCGCAGACGACTCTCTATCGCCCCCATTTCCAGTCAAGGACCTTCCTCGCGATGAACCAGAACGCGCAAAGGCTTCCTCTTCTTCCGCAGCCCAGTCTCGTAGGGCAAAAAATGCTGCTCACCGTGCAGATGACGTCGGTCAGTCACTTGCCCCCATCCCTCTTTCCATACCCACCTTCATTTCCGTCCCGCAGAATTCGCATTTGAAATTGGCAGCGGTCTGCTCACCGAGGTCCGACGTCTCCAGAGTCTTCTTGGAGAGCGCGACAAGGTAATTCAGGACATGAAGGAGGAAAAGGATGACCTCGAGAGGAATATCGAATCCATTCGTACCGCCCTCCGCTCCCAAGAACAGAGTTCAGGTGTGTAATTCACCCTCCTCGCCTGGAGCCGAATTGACGATCCATGTACCAAAGACAAGTTCAAGGAAGAGAACTGGAACCTCGAGGTTACCCTGCAAGAACTCCGCACACAACTCTCAGACTCCCAAAGCACCGCGCAGAGATTGGAATCGGAGCATAAACGCCTCACAAAGTCGCTCAATACAGCACGCGAATCCGCAGACCAACACAAGAATGAAGCAGAGCGCACAAAGACTGCCCTTGACGATTTCAAAGCCAAACATGACACCGAGTTCGCTCAGGCGCGCAAGCATGCTGCAGGTCTGCAGCGTGACAAGTCCGACTTGCAGTCCACCTTAGATGCTATGAGGGCCGATATCGCCAAGGCCAACCGGAAACTCGCTCCCAAGTATGGTTCTCCCCTCACCCCGGGCACCGTGGATGGCAAAGGCTTTTTGACCCCGGCCAATGACGACGACGACGTATTCTCTGCTGGAGGCGCCTCCACCAACAGGAAACGCCTGGACACCTCGGTCGTATTCCAGCCAGATTCATTCGACGACATCGCCGAGGTTTCCCCCGACCCATCCCCGTCACGTCCTTTCCACGCTTCTAATCACCCTAACAAGGAAATCGAAGCGCTTCAGCAAAGGCTCTTCCACGCAGAGCGCCAGATCAAGACACTCAAGGGCTCCCTTCACCGCGAGAAAGAGATGCGTATGGACTACAAGCGCAAACTAGAGGCTACGCCAGGGCATATCCATGACGAGAATGAGCCGCCAGAGATCACGGTGTTCGAGGAGGTCGACGCTTCGACCCCCGCCTCAAACGCCAAACCAAGACACAAATTGACCCCCTTCCGTGCTGGTAGAGGTCGTGGTCGGAGAGGTCGCGGCGTCGCTTCGCTCGCTGAACGATTCGAGAAAGCTGCTCGCAATTCTTCACCCAACGGAGTGGACGAAGTTCGTGCCAAGTCAACGCCCTCCCCCGTTCGATCAATCCCAGGTTCCTTTGACGACCAGCAATGTGGCGTTGAGGAATTTGACCTCGAACCGTCTGACGACGATCACAATGAGGATGACGTGGAGCAGCATAGTCTGCAAGTTACTCCGTTCGTCGCAGTCGCAAATCGCACGAGCGTCGATGGAATGGACCCCGTGTTTGCAAACGTGCTCCGCAGATCAGCGTCTTACAGTTCATTACGGTCACGTACCAGTCCTCTGCGTCAGTCGGTTGGCGGTGGACGCGGCGGTGCTCAACGCCGTCAGCGCGGTGGTGCTGCATTCCAAGAAGCACGACCACCTTCGTTTGTCGGACAGCCAGAGCCACTTTCTGAAGCGCTTTCCGCAGAGCTGGGCGTAGGGATGACCAGTGTGATCGAAGACCACGCCTTTGATGATGAACGGGAGACCAAGGACGTTGAATGTCAGACTGACGAGGGTGGAATGTCATTATTAGTCCCCACCCTCGCGCCTGTTACAACTGAAACCGGTGTACAGGCAGAACCTACAACGCTTCCTTCCCCCGTTGTTGACACTTCCGCCCAGACGGACGAGGTTGTCTCTCAACACACTGACACCGCCGTACAGTCTATGCCCACGGAAGCCGACATCCAGACCACCCTTCCCTTCACACCTCATCACCCCGTTTTCTCCCCCACTCCGCGTCGCACGACGTTCATGCAGTCCGACTTCAACCGGTCCTCTGACGATGCCAGTGGAGACCTAACCATACGGAACGATTTCGTGCCTGGCTCTCTTTCCACTCCCTCCGAGTTAGCTTACGAATCCGACTCTGACATAGATGACGGGGCCACCGAGACCGGCGCAGAGACGGAGACGGACGTGGACGATTACCACGACGCGCGCATGAGTATTGGGATGACGACGCCTTCCGAGTCGCGCGAGGACTTCCACTCCATGTTGACGATCTCGGACAATGACTATTCTGAGAGCGACGAGGAGAGCATCAAGGCGTCAAGGATTTCGAGTCGGGCTGGTTGGTCGTCCGTGGCTTCGTTCACGGAGCGGAGGGACATGATGTCCGATACTGAATCGCCGAGGACACCAGTCGAGTATGACGAAAAGGGTGTTGGGGCTCTGTTTGAAGACGTCAAAATTGTGGAAGTCATCAAGGAGGTGGAGGTCGTGAGAGAGGTGATCAAGGAAGTGGAAGTCATCAAGGTGGTTGAGGTGATCAAGGAGATACCTGTCGAGGTCTTCAGGGAGATCGAGAAACCAATCGAAGTGATCAAGGAGGTCGAAAAACCAGTCGAGGTTGAAGTCATCAAGTTCGTCGAGCAACCCAGGCCAGAGGTGAAGGAAATGTCCATTCAGACGGATACCCCACGGCCTGTCACTCCCCCTAACACTTCTGCTGTGTCCACGCCGTCCTCGGGGAAGCAGGATGTCTCGAGCTCGTCCATCACACCCGTCGCCAATCCCGCGGCCCCTGGTGCGCCCTTGGGTCTCTATAGGGTGGGATCGGGTGGTCAACAATTCCAATTCGTGACATCCTCCCCTCCGGCCTCGGTGCCCTCCTCGCCTGTCACTGGTATTCGAGACTCCGTCCTTGCGACGTTCAGCGCGATTCATTCTCGTATCTCTCAGTCGGAGCATCGACGGTCCATTGAATCTACCATCTCTGTCGTGGCCGAGGACCCCGCGAAGCGATCCCGAACGTCATCGAATGTGCCTTCGGTGGTTGACAAGACACGTCCACCGACGATGGCTTTGCCCCCTCCTCCGCGCTTACCGCCGCCAGCCAACACCATGCTTCCACCGTCGTTTATACCCGAAAGAAGGATCCCTACGACATCCTCTGGGACCGGTGATGTTCCTCCGCCAAGGCCGTCGTCACCCCCACCGGCAGAACTCATTCAACGTGCGACGACCCCCACGTTTGGTGCAATGCTTTCTGTGAACAACAACAAGGGATCGTATGGCCCAAGACAGCACGGATCGAGTATGCCTCCTTCATCGATTATCCGACAGCCTCCGTCCACGAGCAGCTTCAGGTCTGCCGCAAATGCTGCTGCACATGCGCACAGCTCGCATCCTCCCACTGGGTTGCCATCTTGGAGCGTTCGGGAAAAGGAACGCAGGGAATTGTCAAGTACTTCTCTCACTTCAGACCGAAGCGCGCTCTCTCCGCGGTCGTCGATGTCGTCGGATCACAACCCGTTCGTGAACCGCGGGCACACCCAAGGCCCATCATCCACTCTTTCTGCCCAGGTTATGGACCAGAACGGCGGAGTGACGGATGCCACTGTCATTCACGCTATAACTCAGACGATGATCGGAGAGTTCCTATACAAGTATACAAGGCGCACGATTGGGAAGGGACACGGAGAGAAGCGGCACAAGCGATTCTTCTGGGTACATCCCTACACCAAGACGTTGTACTGGAGTTCCGCCGATCCCGGCTCGTCGAACGTATCAGAGTCGAGCGCCAAGAGTGGTAAGCCCGTTTTCGCGTTATGGCTTGGCTGGGATGAAATTGACGTGTTCCGTTGGCAGCTTACATTGAAGGCGTCCGTTCCGTTTTGGATCCCAACCCCATGCCACCTGGGTTGTACCAATACAGTGTAGTGATCTCGACGGCCCAGAGGGAAATGAAAATCACTGCACCTACAAAGGAGCGCCACGATATTTGGCTAAATGTGGGCTATGTCTGCTTTGGCTACGAGACCTCGCTGATGTATCTTTTTCAGGCCCTCAAATACCTTTTGGCTCGTCCCAATCCAAACTTGATAGCGTCCCCGAACTTCAAAGAGAACGGTGCGGCTCCGACGAGTCCCATGTCACACAGCGCCGACTTCACGGACGACGACCACCGCCAAAGAGTCGATTCGAGTCCTCAAAGCCAGCGAAGTGGTCGAAGCAGTCACCATGGTGGCGGGTTGAACACTACTCCTCGAGGCACGATGAGTCGTTCGCAGCTTTCCGTCAGGGGTTCTGTTGGCAAGCGCGCCGGAACGCCGGCGGCGGAATATCTTCGATGGGCCGCCCCCGAGAGCCCGTACAGCCCCACCCGGTCGTTTGAACAAGTGTTGTCTGGGAACGGGCAGGAGGACGAAGAGCTCGACTTTGAGCTGCACGGCGAAACGCGGTCCGACGACGGCTTTGAAGGTCTCGAGAACGTGCGCGCGTGTTGTGATGGACGGCATACGGTCGGTCATTCGGAGCACCAGCACCAGCATCGTAACCCGCATCATGAGCATCTCGATGTCAATGCGCCTGCACGGCCTGCCTCACCAGCCTGGTCGCTCCGCTCGCGCACGGGGAGCACACACTCTCACGACGCCGGTGGGTTGTTCTCGTGGGGTCGGGGAGACGATGGAAAACTTCGGTTTGGTTCGAGGCGATCTGCCAAGACAGTCAACACAGTCAATTCGGTCAGCACGGTCAACACCAGCGGGGATCGATGATAGACAGATCACCCACACATACGCTTTCGCTACATCAGGTCCGGATGCTTGTACTCATTTTTGTGACACTGGCTCGGGGGTTTCATCTTCTTTTTCTCCTAGTCTCTCTTCTCTCTCTCTTTTATATTTGCAACTCTCGTTCGAGTCACCCTACACTCCTTTAGTAATCCTTGCTGTCGATTTGGATCATACACCATACCACGTTTCCCCCTTTCGCAAGTGTAGTATGCAGTCTCTTTGTTCTCTCAATCTTTTTTTTTTCTGGTCTCGGCTACCCTACAAACTTACCACACTCTTTTTTTTTTTTTTCTTTTACTATGCAATACTGGGATACGATCAGCCCACGTCTAACTCTTTCGTTCATTATGTAGGATTTACCTTTTTTCTTTTTCTTTTCTCAAGAATGCTATCCATTCATCCAAGTGCCTGACGCGCGCGTGGAGTGAGGTCTTGAGGTTGCCCATAAAATCTTACAGTTCCAAGTCACTCGATCGGAAGTTGCAGGTGCGTGAGCGGGAGGAATACTAGTACCTGATGCTTCGACAGCCTTTCAGCGGTTCGTGATGTGCAGCACTTATGATGGGGTCGTAGTACATGCCAACCTTTGGGATCGACAAGATGGTAGGATCCTGTTTCAATCATCAAGACGTTGTGATACCGGAAAGTCGTCTGATGCTGACCCTTCTGTCATCCAGCGGTCGTCGAGCAAGCTTCAAGTCTGCCTCTTTCTACTTTTTTTTTTGATTCCATTTTCGTCCCTTTTGGGGTCAGACCCTATGTGCCAATAACAAAGATCTATATGGGTCGTCTGGGATTTTTTCGCCATCGTAGGTGGGGGGTCATATCATCCAATGTCCGTGAACTGAAAATCCCGTCGGACTGAGCCTAACGACTTTTCACTGGTGGAAGCGGCACCGTGAAGAGATGATTCTTAGTAAGCAGAGAAAGATCGGAGATTTGAAGTATGTACTTGGTGCAACAGAGACTCTGACAATCATATCACGGTAGTGCACCTTTTCTACAGGCAGATTTACACGATAATGACATATACATGTTCCTCTTGACACACTCTCACTGACAATATACTGTACCATTTCAATCGATTCGTCTGTCACGCGTCACAGGGCCGTTTGACGTGACGAAATGTCAGGTTTGTCATGCGTCACACGCTCGACTGACGAAAATTTTCAGCGAGTGTAAATTGCCTAGTATTTATTTATTTATTTATTTATGATAGGTACAAATGTGGTATTAGCATTTTAGCCGAGCGTAGGGACGACTAGAGCGAACACAAAAGGATAGGCATCGGTTTTGATCCTCTCCCACCAGCCAATCAGGGTCCAGGAAACAACGGAAGTCTACTTCAGAGGTGGGTACGCTATAATGACATCGTCAACGGCACGCGTTAGTTGTTGTCGTGACTCAGCCAAAACCGGTGGAGTAAAGCGTGTTAGCCTTGCGTTTGCGCTTCCCACGCCCAAGGTCTTCTTCCACTTCCTTCGCAATCGCCTCCCCTCCACAGAAATCTATCCTGAACTGACTCCGGAGCTGAAGAGCTCTCTCAGCGGCTATCCAAGGTTGCTGGATTGTGTTTCGCAAGTGCAAGGCTTCGGTCCAGTATGTAATTATCCAGAGGGGAAGGCATTGAGTTGGCATGACACCACCAATATGAGCACATAGGACCGAGCCCAAGGATTCTGAAGCTGTACTCTCGGCATGGTGTGTGAGCGCTGCTACATAGGAAAGGAGAGTGCCGATGACATCAAGAGGAGGGTGGGGTATGGTTTTAATTATTTGAAGGTCTTCGACATTTGGCTGATCGAAGCTGAAGTAGGCAGATGGGAACAATTGGGATTTCGAGAGGATGACGTGACTTGGACTGGGAGGAAGGGGGAATTCAAGCAATTGCAGTATTGATAGAGTTGGATTAGGAAGTAGAGCTGCTACAGCAGCAGCAGGCATAAGCAGAGCTGTCGGTAGAAGAGTTGGCATTCTGGAATGAGACAGAGCTTTGACTCGCTGTGTTACGACCAAAATTTTCATCACGCTAGACTCATTTGGAAGTCTGATCTCTCATTGGGTAGCCCATCAGTCTCTATGTCAGACGAAATGACGAAATGACGAAATTTTTGGCCAAGTCACGCGTCAAATGAGCAGCTGACGAAATAAATTTTCGTCAGACCTTGTCACGTGTCACAGGGCCTGACGAACCGATCGAAATGGTACAGTATTCCCCGATATCATTCGGCTGACATAATACTTGCTTATCGCCGTTACCGCCCGCCGGCTGTCAGGGAATGTCAGAATTTTGCAGTTTTTGTGATCAGTGGGACGTACTTACTAGACTAGATAGAAGGGGCCCGGCGCTTCCCTGATCCCACGAATGCCCCGCCAGGCCAGGCCTGCTAAGGCCCCCCGTCGGTCCTGTCGTTCCCGCCGACAGTTGTACTAGACGTGCGGATCCCGAATTTTCTACTCCTTGTCGATCATTACTCATGCATCAAGTCCATTTAGGGCAGTCACAAAGCGCACCCGAGGGTTACATTGCTCTCTGTTGAATCCGTCTTGTGAGTCCAGATTCTTTCGCGAAACTCTTCACCCATACCTGTTTCGATGATCCGAATGCCAGTGTACTTCATCAGTTTGATTGTTATCCGGTTAGTTCCTAGTCGTGATGTCATCCCGACATCTATTTAAGTCAGGCGCACGTACTTGATGGTATCTGTCCTCCTCCCCATTTCCTACCCAATGTTTTTCAAGGTGCTCACGATCGTTGCCGTTGCAGTGGCTATTTTCGTTCTGGCTGCACAAACACCTAATCCTAGGGGGAAAAGCGATGGTACAGCCATACCACTCACGAAACGCTCTGATACCGATGCGGGCGGATTTCATGCTACATCACATAACGCGTAAATCGACCTGTGATGTCCTCAGGTATCGTTTTTGCTTAGACCTTTTTAGCATGATCATCCATGGGCCAAGTGGCATGGATGGCTCCGAAAGGAACACGGGAACGCCGCACGATCATCCTTCTGCTGTGAAACGGGAAAGGTCCGCAGCTGGCCTTGCTTTGACAAGATCCCGGCGTAACGTGTGGTCACCACCAGTGTGGTATGGAACCATTTTGATCGGCGTTCCTCCCAAGCCCTTCACTGGTGAGTTTTTCCGTGCATTCGTGACACCCACTCACTCTAGTCGCCACCTCAGTCCAGTTCAACACTGGTTCTAGGTAAGTGATTTCCGTCAATACCATCCACTCTCTCGTCTTATTCGACGCAGCGATCTTTTTGTTCCAGCCGTAACCGGTGATGAGAACTGCAGAAGCCACTCTAACCTCTGGGATCCCGCATCGTCCCGCATGGACCTCAATACAAATTTTGCGATAACATTTGCAGATGGTAGATTTGCCCGCGGTAAACAATACACGGACAATGTAACCATTGCTGGTTTAACCGTATGTTTGTAATGCTTGCGAACATCATCATTTCTGATCGATGAATAGGCAGACATTCAGACCATCGGTGCCGCAACAACATACTCTGACAGTTTGTCAGAATTCCGGTTTGCTCCAGATGGTATATTGGGATTAGCCTTCCCGGCTGCGTCAGTATTTCGTGACCGGAGCCCTCTGTTTACGACGCTCGACAATGAAGAAAAGCTGGCTCAACCAATGTTTTCACTCAGGCTTACCTCTCCCGGAGGCGAGCTGTACATCGGTGGAACGAATGAGGCGCTTTACATTCCTAACACTCTCGTCTTTACCCCTGTAACAAATCCGGTGAGCGCAAACGACAGGCGGTATGGATGCATGGTTAAATCGCCCTTTCAGGGTCTCTGGCGGGTGAAGATCGATAACATTAAAGTGAACGGAGACATAGTTCTGACAGGTGTCATCGCCGTCATCGACACTGGTGCCCACTTCATTGTTGGTGATCCGCACCGAGTTTTGGCCCTGCACCTGGTGGCTGGCGGGAGGCCACACCGGTTCATGACCGGTTATTACAGCTGTGAGTTTCGATCGACTTTGGTACTTTTGATTGACTCCCTGTAGTCCCATGCGAGTCTTTTCCCTCTGTGACTTTTACCATCGGTGGAAGGCTGTTTATAATCCCTGCCAGGGACCTCAACCAGGGACCGGTTGGGAATCGCAGTTTCGGATGCTTGAGCGGAATTACGTCTGTGGAAAACGCTGGTGAGGTTCCTCTGATCTGAATTTCCTCCTCCCATGCTGACCGGTGAACTGGACCTCTAAGACTTCTGGTCGATCGGGACCATCTTCCTCGAGCAGTACTATACTGTGTTTGATTTCAACAGCGAGTTACCACGAGTTGGATTTGCAGACCTTACGCCGATTTGAAGGTAATACGCTTTAAAAAGCAAGCTAGATACATACTACATACTAGTTGTTTTTGGCACATGAGGTCTGATTGTAGAGTCACGACCCTACCTTTCTGTATCATCATACTAGACATCCTTGAGCTCGTCCTCTTCCGAAATGTGACCCCAAGCATGAATAGAAAAACGTCACTTACAATATCTCCTAGCCGCACAGTCCCTGCAAATATTGGCTAGGCAATCACTGGTACCACATACGAACTAAAAATCTTCCTCCTCGCATACCGGAAGGCGGCGACGACCGCGGCGGAAATGGAAACTTGAATGATGCGCGCCACGCATTTCGCCTCTGCCGTGAACGCCTACTAACGCCCGTGGTACGTACCCGCCCCCAACGACGGTCCGTTTCACCAGGGCCCAGGGCCTCCAAGTCACATGGGCCGTTTGGCGCGTGCGATGACGACGACAACCCAAGCCCACGCCCACGGCGCGACGAGTGAGCACGACTCGGATGAGCAAGGGCGTTCTCAAGAATACTATCCATTCATCCAAGTGTCGGACGTATGCCAGTGATAAGAAAGGAGGGAAGGAAGCCTGCTGCGCGCGTGGAGTGAGGTTCTTGAGGTTGCCTATAAAATTTTTACAGTCCCAAGTCACTCGATCGGAAGTTGCAGCTGCGTGAGCGGGAGGAATACTAGTACCTTCCAGTGATGCTTCGACAGCCTTTAAGTGGTTCGTGATGATGATACTTTCCACATGCAGCAACTTATGATGGTCGTACATGTCAACTGCATACGAGGGATCAACAAGATGGTAGGATCCTGTTTCAATCGTACCTTGCCAGTGCTATTAGATGACAGTGACAGCTGGAAACATGATGATCTGAGGGCGTTACCATCAGGGGCTAAACAGTAACTTTCAGCACGAGTTATGATGTGATCAGGTTCTGAAGCATTGTTGAAGAGCCTATTACCTTGGCAACAACTGGAAACTTGCGCCAGTGGAAAAGGCAATGAACTGAAGTCATTTGAGACTGAGCCTCTGAATATCCCTCGATGGGATTTCAAGGACATGGATCCTGATGTGTGTGGAAACAAAGAGGCCCCTTTACGCGCACGCCGGCATCGAATCTTTGCTGACGCATCAGCGTGCGATTCCGAGGCACGGATCTCCCAATCCCCTGAAGCGTTGTCGTCGAACTGCAAAACAGTCAGTTGCTTCGCCCACATGGGTGTCCTGGTGGACGTCATGTTCCAGGCACGGGTCGGGTCGAAGAGCGAACGAGGAGGTATATAATCATGTTATAATCCAGACGGACATTGAGTATCAGTGCGACGACGAGCCTGACATACGACAAGAAAGGAGGCTGGTATGTTATAAAAAAATAATTGATCCACTGGTAGGAATTTAAGTCAAAGGAAACGCGCCACGGTGTGTAGTGAGGTCTTGAGGTCGCCCATACATACCATGTGCATAAAGTCTCACAGTTAAGTGATCACTGATCAGAGTCTGGATCAGCATCAAGGAAGCCAATATGTACGCATGCGTACCAAAGTCCAGGTTCAACCTGCAGAGGCTTACGCACGATCATCACACGACGATCTCGTCGACCTTAGAACGATGGATGCAAAACCCCTGCCGTCGTTCATCATCAACACACACGCACGATGAAAAACAAAAAAAAGGACTGCATGACTCACTGGCGTCACCCACGCCTTGCATCCACAACACACACCCGCCCAATCATAGTTGCCGATCTTGGCACCGCATTTCTTGTTGGGGCACACGATTTTGCCGGCCAGCTCTCCGTTCTCCAGCATCGGCTCCATCCATTTCATCTGAATAGCGCGTACTTCAGCACAGTTCCTTCCACGGAGAGAGAGAGAAAGAGAGAAAAAGCCCGTGTTCATTCTCCGACTCGTAGTACGTACGCACCGGTTCCACAAAGTATCCTGAACATTTCGGGTTCATCAGTATCGGAGGGCTCAGGGTGGCATTGTGAGACCCGTTCAGCCCCGTCATACTCAAACCCGAGCGCAGCGCGGCAAGTTTAGCGTTGACCGAGAGCTGAGTGGCGAGATCGGTGCCGCTCGCGTGCGGCGATGGCATTCTCACCACAGTGAGAGCAGGCGGTGAGGGGACACGCTTAGCCTCAGTATCCGGTGGTGGCGATGACGACGGACTATCCGTCAGCATCAGCTCCTGCAATGAGTCGGCCGAGGAACCAACAGCCATGCTCTCCTCGAGTGCGTGTGACAGATCACGCCCAATGCCCTCCATCGAGCGCAAGGAAGGCCGACGAATGTTGCTCCCTGACGGACGGCGTGAAGGCGGGTTGAGCGCCGTAAGATTAGCGGTGCTATTCGGCCCGAGGGACGCAGCGGTGGGCGTAGCCTTTTCCGCGTCCGACCCGGACTCGTCAACGTCATCTTCGGTGTCGAGAGCAGACATGGAGAGGGACTCGAGCAATCCGCGGCCGCCGAGTGCGGCGAGGATGGCGGGGCGTCCTTCGATGGCCCCGTTGGACGTCGAGCTGAGTCGCGAGCGCGGCTGGCTCGTCGACGGGCGGCGAGAGATGGTTACATTCAAACTGTTGGATGGACGTCGGGAAAGCGAGAGGGGAGGTTCAGCAGCAGAAGCACGGCGGGACGAAGCGGGCGATAAGGAGGGGAGAGCTGGCGTCGGTGGACCGAGTTGGCCGTGATCGAGCATGTGCTCACGCGTTGCGAGTTCCTGCCTGGACAAGCAAGCGTGGACGGGTTTAGCATGTGATCCCGTGCATCGAGGCGGGTGGGGGATGTATGATGTACCTGCACATTTTGCATCGTATTCGTCTACTGGGGACGATGACAGGGGAGTTCGGTGCCGAATCAGAGGGCGAATGTGGATGTCTGGCAAACATGTCGTCTTCCGGGAAGGAGCCATCACCATCTAAACTCATCAGATCAAGACAAACATGCGCCAGTGGGGAAAACAATCGCTCACTCATGACTTCTTCGACAGTTCGCTCCATGTAAAACATCCGAACAGGCTTGGATTTACGAGTGATTTTGTAGGATGCTTGATGGAATATCTCGAGTTGCTGCATGAAACCTTCGTTGGGACTAGATTCATGTGTGAGCGTGGAGAATGCGGTCCGAGACCGTCGTGAGCTCACTCCGTGTACGGGCGCACGGCCCTGATCATGTCGAGTGCAGCAGATACATCCAGTTTGCGCGAGTACATCAAGTAGGCTGCGACGATAGTTGCACTTCGGCCTGCGAACTATTCGTCTCCCAATCCATCCAGGACGCTGATCTGGGCAACTCACTTATACCGGCCTGACAGTGAACGAGGACGCCGCGACCCTTGTTGAGCTCTTTCTGGATGAAAGATATCGAAGGCAAAAAATGGACGAGCACGTCTTCTTCTGTGCTGTCATCGATTTTGATTTGGTACTTGTTGAACGTCTAGAGAGGGAGCGGAACTTAGTCACGCGTTGGAACTTGCAGTTTTGAAACAGAGGGTCAGCGCACCGCGTGGATGGTTATCTTTCCCCGCATGGCCGTCACCACACTAAAAATATTCTTGGCCTTGAGGGCCACTACGTCGAGGGCGCTCGGAAGGTTGCCGATCCATAGATTTGGAACTATCTCATCCATCGTGAGTACGTCGTGTGGTCGTCAATGGAGCGAATGATTGAAAGCCGCTAAGTTACTGGGCGTAGTTAAGGGAGCACTGCCAGTGATGCATACTTCGAGCTCCGAGTCCGTCCGATAGTACAACAGTGATAGTAAAAAAAGGTAAGCTAGTATTGTACATGCAAGTATTATTATAGTATCTTCAATCTTCAAATTCCGCTTCCTAACTGCAGAAATCGTCTTGGTTTAAAAACCTTGATCAATCTTGCCAGCACCAACTTGCTTTTCGGCAGAGCGAGCCTTACAACTGGTAGCCCCGGTGAGCGCATCGCCTATGGCGTCGATATCAGTGGATGCGGCACTGATTGTCTGCGCGGTCGGCTCACCATGGGTGATGCGGGCAAGGAATGCGAGAAGCGAGATCGTGGTTCTTCACTCGACTCGGGAGAGACACAGCGAACGTCTTCCTCACTCTCATAATGATATGGGAGGATGGTCAACGTTAATGAGGGCGTGACGCGTTGTACGGGCTTCTCCTGAAGTATGCTCGCGCCTTCGGCAGCCAAGCATGTACACTGCTGCTTCTGACTTCCAGCCTTTCGTTGCGTGAACTGGTATGATGCATTCTCAGTGCCAGAAAGAAGGCGAGTAAGGGAAAATGAACTTGCCTGCCAGCGATCCGACCATGGCCCCATGACGAGCTACAACGAGGAGAAATGCAGGTGGGTCCGTGTCGTACACCCTAGAATATATAGTCCACGATGATGGGATCATTTGTTGCAATTAAGGTCTGTCAAGCGAACAACGCAGATCAAGGCAGTAGAGTTCCGTGGTCTCTTAACATGCCGACTTGTTGATTTGGCACAAGGCCAGCCGGCCTTGCTTTGAAGATCAAATGTAGCCATGCTGGAAATCGAGATCTAGGTGCTGTACCTTCCCATCTTGGTCGTATGATTCCTCTACTGTTGAAGAAACAAGTTTGTAAATGAGGAAAATTTGATGCAGTCTGGAGTTGCGTGTTCAACCAGCTCACTCGAGGCAAATCAGCTATTTCAACTTGAAACGTTACCGTGACGACAGCGGCGACCGAACGGACCCATTCAATGCCCATAATTGCTCATTGGCCGTGAAAACATACATAAGATGGAGCGGTCTTAGTATGTATACGGAACTCGCTATGACATGTGATGCGAGGGCCGAGCACATCAGCAGGCTGTATAAACAAGATAATAACACAGTCTCACCGTCTCAGTGCATACGTCGTCATCGTCTTGCGATTCGGTCCGATGGTTCATCACGGCGAGATTTTCCACACACTGGCAAGCGAAATTGGTGCGAGAAGACCGATACTCAAGCTGTTTCTCAGAATTGGCAACCAGATGTTGGTAATCCACTGAACTTACCTGCATTTTTGTACGCTGTATGACTGTTTGTTTTTTTAATGAATCATTACACGATCAGTTTGGGTGCAGGTGTGCTCGTAGGGTTGTGATATTCCAGCTATGGATTGGTCTCCTGCACTGAACATTTTGATTCGATGTTGCGTCCAGATTCGAGCAACTGCAGCGCGTAATGGCGTGTTCAATGGGAACAGTGGAATCGTGAGAAGCGTTGGTGTTCTTGAAGAGAGTCGGCGTACCAAGTGACAGGGGAAAGTGGGAGGAGCACGGAGACTCCTCGAAGATCTGATAGGTGGCAGCGGAGAGAGGTCCGGTGCTACGCCTTTCATCTGCGTGATGTCATAACGCGCTGTGGTAGCAAGACTGGAGAGCGTACGATTTGATTCCATGCGAACAATAAGGGAAAGAGAAGGTCGATTGCCAAAATTTCTTTGTCCCGTCCAGCTCATCGTGCCAGTCAGCACTCCTCAGATGGCTCGTTCCACTCACTACTCTTCCTCCACTCCACTGCCTCAGCAACATCCCTAGCCCTGCACTCACGACCTAGATGACATCATCCGCCGTATCCGCTCTTCCTGTTCAGCCACATTTTATCAAATTCCAAGTCTCGTACCATGAATTGGATCATCCAAGGGAGTCGCATAACGCGTTGTTAGGGGCAGCTGAAAAGACCAACACATCAACAGAACGGATGACCGGGCGAGAATTCCAAATGAATAGATCAGGAAGGCGAGCGAGATCAGTTAAGAGTCATAGAGCGATCTGATATCTGTGGACGTACAGCATAAGTAGTCTACTCCTCGTCAATTTCAATTCCAATCTGCTGCAAGGTCAGTCTCAAAACACGCTTATCATCTGCCTTCGTTATCTTCAGGTCGTCATGACCACGCCCCTCTGTGAGCTCCTGTGCCAGAGGGCGGTGTGGATAGGACACCTCATTCTCTTTTCCGCCCCAATCATAATCCAAAAGAATCGCCTTTCCGTTGGAAAAGGGCATGTTGGGATACCGAAGGTTGCCATGAACATACCCATTGGCATGAAAAGATTCAACAAGCTGCTGCAACTGAGTTGCCCACGGTCTCCGGTCAGCCAAGGGGCGACTTTTGATGGAGTAAGCGTCATGCACGAGATCCATGGCAACACCAAAAAGGTTTCCGGGAAGCCTTCCGAACCCGCGTAGCTTGGGGGCGTGGCCTTGACGAGCGCAGTGCATATGCAGATCAACCGAGTAGCGTGAAGTGAACTTGATGACAAGGTGTGACCCGTCCGAAGCGATAGCATAGTAGACATATCGGCCCAAAGTATCAATGATAGAGTCCTCAATTCTGAATTGGATCCTAGTTCCCGGCGGTTCAATAGACGGCAAGTCTGTGATCACCGGGAACAAGCAGTTCTTCAAGGGATGTGGTAGCTTCGGTAATGCAGCGATGTCACGAAGGAGAGTAGCGGCTGCTGTAAAGGCACGATACAGGTCTTCTCGATCGTCGCCGTCAGCCGCATAATCGACACAAGATAACCCAGGAGTAAGTGACGTATAGTGAAAACGTCCGTTCAAACAGACTAGAGCGTAAAAAGTGATTACGGGGCCTGATGGATGTTGTTAGCATGATATATTTAGGGACGACAACAAACTTACCAACAATGGTGATACCAAGCGTTGGCAGCCTCGAAGACGACTGTGGTTTCATGCCTCTTGACGAAATGGGAATAGTAGCATGATAGCTGGATAATGGGGATACTGTGGATGCCAGCCAGCTCGTTCTTGACCTCCACTATACAGATGGGTTCCCCATGTGGCCCAGTGCTGTGCCCGTCAGTTGTGAGTTCGGGTTCAGTGTCTTGGATCAGACCTGGGGTAATTTTTTGGTGGAAGGTACCAAGAGCAGTGGAGAATATTCGATTCATTAGATCTAAACAGGCATTGCGTCTGCTGCTTTCCCCATCGTAGATCTTGGCAGCTTCCGTCGCGAACTGGTCAACTTGTCGTTTCAAAAGCGGTAAGGCGGCTTCTCCAGGATCACCCTCACCGCGGTGGCGATAGGTATCAAGGAAGGTACCAAATGGTTGGAATAAAAGCGAAATCGGTGGGATTCTGTCATCCAGAATGGCGTCCCCAGTGTCGTCTGAGGTTCTACGACTATCGAACAAACGGTGATCATGTTCTTGCATTTCTCTGTATCTAGGATACCCTATGGAGGTTGTACACCCAAGAATCCTAGCACGTTTGATGTTCTCTGCGATAGATGATTCCTCCAAAGGTTGTTTTCGGGAAGCTCGAGTGACGTCAGGCCAAGCGTCAGTGTGAAGATGATGGTTGAAACTCACCCGGTGCTAGTGGAACATCAGCGATTAGGAGGACTGCGTGTACAGAAAAATCTTGTGCCAAGTCACTGACGCATCTTGTAATTGGGTTGAATGCCGTGGCCTCTTCCATACACAATTGCTTCAGTTTCTCCAGCTGCTCGTCAGTCTTGCCGCGGAGTGACACTGGATTTTTCAATGAAGAGAACGTACAATGTGTGTATGGAACGTTGTTGGGGATATGTTCCGCGATGGCATGTTTCGTTAGAATACTGTCATCGTAGAACTTGTCCAAGGTTGTCTTGCGCGAACCTTCAACATGGAAAAACTTGCGGTTGATGAGAGCAGCAAATTCCACGACGTCACCTGTAAATAACCATGAAGCGGAAGGGCCATGATGTGGAAAGTCATTGAAGGCTCACTCATTGTATCTGATATGGTGGACGGATGCTAGGCCAATTTGTTTATGGCGTTTGGCGCCTTTACGTAATCTCGCATTTGTGTGTGCACTAGCATATATTCTAGTCTCACACTGGGGCCAGTACGGACAGAACATTAGGCTGGTACACGTGATAATAGACATCCTGACAACAGTACCTCAACGGTACACAATAGACTTTACTGACGAAGCAATAGGAGTCGTCTACAAGACATGAAACCGGATCATTTTTTCAATTTTGACGTGGAAGATCCACTTGTGTTTGGCGGGTTGCAGCGCCACGTCCCCGAGGAAGAAGCGTTTTCCGTGACCATACTTCCAAGGCTTCTTAACTGGCGAAAGAACGATTGTCAGGCGCCTCGAGATTGCAAGCACGCATGGACCCACCTCCGATCAGGGTACATGCGTACCCAGAAACCGCCTCTTGAACGACGATATACTGTGGTAGCTCGCGCAACGCGTTTACATGGCCGGCAAGTAGTGTCTCGATTGTCCTCTGATAAGGGTTGATATAGAAACATCGACTGATGCGTTAGTTTCAGTGTAACACTCACCGTCACCGACGTCTGCCAGACAGAAAATATATCTCTGAACGGGTGTCAGCAATCGCTCTCCGAGAAGGAAGCGCATATACCCACCCCTCTGCATCGTCACCGCGTAAAGATACCTGTACCACAGTGCCCGACGAAGGGTCTGGGTTATGAGCGGGGTTGAGAGGGGGGACGAAGAGCAAATGAGTACGATTCAATTGCAAGGTGTACGCTTCCATGATGAACGTATGGTGCAAGAGGAAGGATGGTTCTCAGAATCTCACGCTTGAGTAGGAGTGGTCGACCAAAAGCCACGCACAAGTGGCCAGTGCAGAGGGGAAATTCATTAGCTGAGAAGGTGGGTATACTTTGAATAGTACATGTACGTTGACAGCATTATTTCCTTGTCTTGCGACTTTCTATAAAAAGTACTCTTGATTTTACTGTCGTCATCCAAGAAGATAAATACGACTGTCGAGGAGAGGCGAAATGTCGCGCACCGACAGGATCATACTTGACAGCAGACAGCTTGGGAGTGTTCAGACGGACCCGCTTCGTGGTGTAGAAAAAACCGGTCTGTGCGGTCGAGATCATTCGAACGATGATCGTTCTGTGGCTTATAATAAATGCATGTTCGCTAGCAGTATCATTTCGACGCACCTTGCCTTTCCACCTTTCGCCATCACTTTTGTAAAGAGCAGAGTTCAATGGATTATGTAATAACCAGCCCTTGATCATGGCTCCCGCAATGCCCACCACAGAACCTGAGGAGAATCCCTACGAACTGCTTGGCCTCTCACAAGAAGCTACCGATGCTGAAGTTCGCACCGCCTACCGCACGCGCTCACTCAAAGTCCACCCCGATCGCGTACGTGCCTTCCATTAGCTCCCTTTCGTCCCGTTCCGCTCACCGATACATTGCAGAACAGAAACGATCCTAATGCAGGTGAGCGGACTAGCGTTCAGAGATCAGGTGTCCTATTCATCGCATGCATAACACACAGCACAAAAATTTCATGCGCTCACGACGGCGTCGACGCTGCTACTCGATCCGTTGCGACGTTTTGCGTTGGATGCTCAGCTCCGTCTTGCCGCTGCGAAAAAGGCGCGTTTCTCCGCATACGACAACAAGAGGAAAGCCCTCGTCACGGAGCTCGAAGAGCGTGAACGTGCATTCAAGAAGTCGCGCATGGAACAGGAGAAACAAAAGGCTGAGAGAGAGGGTGAAAACGATCGTATCAAGGAGGCGGGTAGACGGATGAGGGAGGAGAGGGAAAGACAGAAAGAGGAGATGGCAAGTGCCAAGGTCGAGGAAATGCAAACGGAAGTAGAGGACGAGAACGCTCCGCCACCGCCGGGACCCTACGATACCACCATTCGCGTCAAATTCACTCTTTCAGCATTTCCGTCGCTCAGTATGGTCTCGGCGCTCGCATCGTATCTAAGTCGTTATGGGGAAATCGACGAGGGCGCTGTCGTATTGTCAATCAAGCCCAAGAAAGCTTCTAAGAAGAAAAAGACTCAGGAAAAGGGCATGGACGAAGCTGCGCAAGCGGAAGGAGAGAAAGTGGTTAACGCCGTAGTTCCCTTCTCTCAAATAGGTTCCGCATTCGCTGTTATCTCTAGCGGCCCTACCCTCAAAGAACAAGGCATGGAGGTGTCATGGGCCGGTGGTTCAGAGCCTCCGATACTGGGATGGTTGCGAGACAAGGGTGAGCTAGGAGGAAAACGCAATGGGAGTATACCGTTTGCCACTCCACTCGACGGCGTGCCATGGGGAAACCGGCCGAAAGAGGAGAGAACCGACGAACCACAGGGGAGCAAGTTCTCCACATTCGTAAGTTTTCCTGTTGGTTGTTTGGCCATGCTGACCATCTTGAATAGCCAAGCACATTTCCTACTTCTCTTCCGCCAGAATCGCCCAAACCGCTCAAACCTACCAAGCACCTCGATTTTGAATCCATGACGCTTCTACGGCTACGTGAGGCCGAGCGTGCCCGACTAGAGCGCGAGATATTGGAAGCTGAGGCGGCAGGAGAAGCCTAGTTGCCAGTGGGATATCTGATTGGGTCGCTACGAGGTGCGATCGACTTATTGTGCTCTTTCGGAATAAATATGATATATCTTTGCTCTTCAAGTTCTTATACTTCCCTGTGGTGGGATCCCAAATTTGACGCTCTCGGCCAACTCGGGCTAAGTACCGACTTAAACATTGGCAGTACCCTGCCCTTCAGATACCAAAGAACACCGCAAACGCACATCAGCGTTCCTCCCTTCTGATCACTCAGTCAGCCGGTTTTCAACTTGGGGACTGACTACGTCTACGAGGGTTGTCCTTGCACTATCAACACTTTTCCAACAACATATCAGAGTCATTATTGTACTTTGACTGAGGTAGGTTAAGTTGTGATGTAATTTGGTATACTTATTCATCTTCTGGGATTGGTGGCTCGTATATTTAGGTTAAACGTTGGCTAGCATGGCTACACGTCTATTATCTAACATAACTGGAGCAGAGGCCAGTATACCTCACTCCCTAACAGTTCCACGCACATGGATTACATGCCAACGAGTTCCGTCCTCATACGATAACTCAGTTCCATCTAAACTTGGAGGGTGATCACTTCATAATCAACACTGCGAAGTTGAACTGGGCCATTCACACGAAGGGACGGAATGGCTGTTCATCAATCACCAAGTTACGGAGAGACCGCACCATCGATTGATACGTCCATTTGTAATAGCTACCATCGTCAGGACGGGGACTGAGTTTCCGGCGTCCTTCCACAAGTCCTTGTCGATTAGTGGTTAAATCGCCACGTTGTGGAACTCACAATACCGTGGCGCCGCAGGTTCAATTCCTGCCAGGGACATTTGTTTTTTTTCTCGTGTCGAACTTGCATAACCGCGTACACTCTCTGATATTTCACAAGAGAAAATCTCGACCCGATAATGATATACACGTCTTGGAGCCACAGTGACTACCACACGCCTTGGGTCGCTTGCGGGCTCCCCGGCCCCGACGGCCCGAATCCACCACCAGCGTTTGAATACACCGAGCTGGACTGTGTGAGCGAAGGGGCCGTGACGGCCGGCTTGACCGCCTCGACTTCCTTGCGATACTCGATCTTCTCCACACGTACTTCGCCTTCCACGAGTTGGTAAACATATGTGACGACGACAGCACCTTGGATGTCCATCAGTGCGAACGAAGGCGTCGGATCACTGAGGAAAAAGAAAAAGAAAACGGCATCAGAGACACTTCGCTCGTAGCACGGTTAAACTGCGAGCGCGATCACCTGTTATGTAACCCCGTCCACGCTCCCGTCGCCGAACCGGGATTGACGAAGAACCGACCGTCATACTCGATGGCTTGGAATCTAGCGAGAGGGGGAAGGGGGATGTGTGAAGAGATAGAAGCGGATTCGGACGCGGCTGCATGCATACGCGGGAGGAGTCGGCGGGGGACGAGAATAGGGCGACTCACGTGTGCGTATGACCCGAGACAAGTACGTCGACGTCCATCTGACGTGCGATGGCGCTCAGCGCATCGAGATCGCCTGTCGGAACGCACTGGTGGCCGTGTACGATGCCGATGCGGATCGGTGTGTGCACTACCGTGGTCGAGGGCGGAAAGCTCGTGCTCTGCAAAGGAGTGCCATAAGCCTGCGTTTCACAGATAGGTGGGAGAAAGGGGAGCGTACCTCATCGTAGTCCCCTCTTACGACGCAAACGTCAGATGCTACGGTGCGAAGGTATTCGTAGGTCTCTCGGTCACAAACGTTGCCTGTACATAATATTTGTTGAATTTTTCCTGGTACCAGTAGTTTCCGAAATTTAGCAGGAAGATCGTGTGCACGATGGGGGATGTGAAGGTCGCCGATGACGAGGACGAGGACCATGCTGGATGCTTAAGATGACCAAGTCGTTCATTAGGTAAGCCAACTACCCAACCCAAGCACCGGGAAAACTATGCAAAGAGCGAAAACACGATATCGATATATATGTAAGTGTATGTACACCTAGGTGAATCAAGTATAAGCAAACCGCATCGAAGGGTAAATAACCTAGGTGAAATCCGTATTAGAGTCCCAAGCGGCCCAAAGTTCGCTCGCGAAAACCTCCATCCCGAGTCGCGATCCGAACATGTGTTCGCGGTTTCATACGATGTAACATAACGGGATTCTCTGGCATCATTGTAGCACGTAATTCCCTGCATAGAAGAAACATTTCAGCAACTGATTGACTCAGATTCTGACGAAACTCACAGATCCGCACTTGATGGTCGCCACTTCCAGAAGCCAGAACCATCCCATTGGTGCTGAGGTCAACAGACGTGACTTTGGAGGGTGCATGCATCTGGGTCAAAGAGGGGTGCGGATCACGTCAAGAACTGCGTACCAGTGTTTGTGTGTCCCTGGATCATGAAATACGGTATCCCAGTCCTCAAGTCCCAGAGCCTGACAGTCCCGTCTCGGGAAGATGACGCAAGACGCTGCTCTCGTCCTACTTGAAGGACAGACACAGACAGAACGGCATCCTGTGAGAATTGTTGAGTTGACAGAACTTGCAATGAATGTACGAGATACACGCCTTGTGTCCACTCAATGTCCTCTTGCACTTGAACCGCTTTTCGTCCGGGAAGAGCTCCCAACATTTCAAAGTCTGATCCAAACTTGCGCTCACAAGGCATATAGCAGAGTTTTCCGTGTCACTTGGCAGGAACTGAACACCATAGACCCCGTTGGAGTGCCCGTGCAGTATACCGATCGGTCCGTCGCTCTCAGCGTCCGAGGATACATTCCAAACTCTCACTATGCCATCCAGCGACCCAGCGGCAACGAAGGATCCCGTTGAGTCGACCGCCACGGAGGTAAAGATGACTTTCTTTGATGACTTCTCTTCCGCAGTGGTTGGTTGAAGGGTACGATAAGAGGGTTCGGGTACCTGTGTAACGTCGGCCCCAAACTGAGTGGCATCCCAGACGCGGACAGTACGATCACCCGATGCGGAGAATAAGGATCGAGAATCGGTCGTAAATGCCAACGCGTAAACCTCGCCAGTGTGGCCGGTCAGCGTTCGAAGGAATTCACCCGTCTCCACGTTCCAGACCTACGTAAAGACCTCTTATCGTAAGGACCACAGATGCACTGAATATTCACGTACCCGAATGTATTTATCCTCGGAGCCTGCTAGAAGGAACTTGTTGTCAGGGCTGATGACGACGCAGCGGGCATGATTGGCCTTGCGTCCTTCTTGTTCAGGGCCAAGTAAGAAGCTGGACGAAAATGCATCACGTTGCGGGAACGGGAACCATGGGACAAGTGCTCACCTCAACTTTGTCTGTTGTTCGATATTGTATATGATGATGGCATTGTCGATCCCGACTGCAAGCAAGGATCCATCAGAAGAGAATTTCACACAACAGACGACCCTGGATGATCAGAAAGCACAATGTGGTGATGAGCTTTAAATAAGATAAGATGCAGAAGGCACGCACCCATTATGGGTATAACCCGCACGAAGTTGTACGTCCATCTGGCGTCGTGCATCTGGATTGAAGACGGCTAGCCAACCGTCACCTTCCTTGATGGAGTAGGACTGGGCTGTCAAGGGGTCGAGACTGTAAGACATGGAGGCGAGCTCAACAGATGTGTGTCAGGGCATGCGATTGAGTACAACGAACCAAGAGGGCTTACTTGTCGTAGTGGAGTCGCAACAGGAGGACAAAAAGGAAGGGGGTAACCGTGGGTTTACGGAGCCAAACATTTGGGTTACTATAGCCTGAATTTGACGTCGCATCGGACCCGTAAGTACCCTCAGCTAGTAGACTGAAATGCATTTGGTGATTTCGACCCGAACAATAACTTGGTACACTAAAGTTGTCGTGCAGCTGTATCCCAGAGGCGCGCACACGTATGTACACTGTACAGCAGAGTCTTCATGATGTGACATGTGAGACCAAAGAAAAAAACTTCTGCAAGTACGTAAGCGTCCGGTAACTCCCCGAACATGCGAGGTGCGGTACTCACTCGGCGACAGAGAGAACGGTTGGTCGTAGGCACGGAGCCATGCTTGTAGTCGTGATTTCGAAGGCCGAACAGCACGTTTTGCACATAATCGGGGGGATAAGAAAGATGACCGATGGTGGGCTGGCTAACTGGGACCGAGGAAAGGCTCCGTGGAGAAAGAGATAGGTCCGCGTCAGACAAATTGGGACTGGAGCTAGCCTATGGCCGCGGCGACGGGCGATGCGGAGGAGTGGTCCTCGTGTGCCTAATACTGGGCGGTGTGGAGATAATCATCTTCGCGGGGTTTGAATGAGAATGACAAATTGAAAAAATTAAGACCCGATATGTGATGATGAACACGTGATAGGTGCCTGCTGTGAGACTGACCCCGAAATGGACATACCGCCGGCAACGCCAAACGTGGGAAAAGAATGCAAGGGCAGGGTCCAACACCAGCGTTTGTTATAAAGGGCGATGATCAACACCCACCCCCGACGTTCCCAACCTCTTCCATGTCCTCCACAATTTACAACGTAAGTCCCTTTTTCTCCATTCCTCCTCCTCCATCCCGCTTCATTTCCCCCCTCTTTCTCCTTGCCATATTCCTATCACCTCCACGTCACATATCGGCTTCTCCCCACAGCAACCGCAAAATTTCAGCCCGGTCTGAATTATCTTTTCTTTTGTCCTTACACCATCCCCTCGATTCATCTGACTTCTTCATCTTTAATCAGCACAGGAGCCTCCAGCCGACGGGCCCTCCCGCTCAGGGGCCGAGTCAGCATACTCACGCAAGGCTCAATGAAGCCTTTGATACCATTCGTCAGGAATTTGATGTTCTCACGTCCGATTTGGGTCTCTTGAGAAATCAAAGAGATGAATACGAGTCCAAAGGTACCCGTTTCCACTTCCGTTTATCCAAGCGTCTCATCGTGTTCGTAGTGACGTCTCAAATCAACGAGCTGAATATCATCCGCCAGTCCCTTTATGAACTCGAATCGCAACACGGAAAAATACGTCAACAGTACGAAGAAGAACTTTCGCGGCTGCGGGCTGAACTTCATGCTGCCCGCCAGGGCATCCCTGCTAATCCGCCACCCCACCCAGTCGTTGGTCCCGCTTCGGTTGGTCCATCTGGACCGCCAGCACACCCTGCATCCGTGCCTGGAGGGCTCCCTGCCACTGGTCCCGGATCCTACAGCGACCCCTATTACGGTCGTGACCGAGACCGAGACCGCGATCGAGAACGGGAGAAAGACCGCGAACGCGTTGATCGCGAGCGCGAGCGAGAAATTCGGGATCGTGAACGCGAGCAACGGGATAGAGATCGTGAACGCCCCGTTGAAGTTCGCGACCCGAAGCGCATTAAAACGGAGCGCATGAAAGGTGATCGTCCAGGTAAACATTTTCCTTCAAGCTTCGCACGTTCCCCGCCCCCTCATAGATATCGCACACCCTTCTCTCCTCTATCCACATCAGATCCGTATAGCCCATCTCTTGGTCCTGGACCGACTCCAAAGCTCCCTGCGCCGGCAGGCCCACCTACTTTTCAGGGCCCTGGACTTCCTCCTCCCCCATCAGCGCATGCACCGTATCCTCCGGGCCCTGGAAATCCGCCACCATCGGGCCCCACTGACCCTCTTCCCACTTCTAGCTCATTAGCTCCAGTCAACAATACCTCGAATGGGGGGCAGTTTCCCGACGACCTTGACCCGCACAACGTACCGCCCGAATTGAAGAAAGAGGGTAGTGATTGGTTTGCAGTTTTCAATCCAAAAGTAAAGCGGGTGCTTGATGTGGCATTGGTGCACACGCTCATGCACGAGAGGTAAAGCAGTGTAACATCTTCCTGATGGGCAGGATTTTAGCTAATTTCGTATAACAGTGTAGTGTGCTGTGTTAGATTCTCCGCAGACGGGAAATTCCTTGCAACCGGATGCAATCGCACAGCACAGATCTACGATACCAAAACAGGGGCAAAGACGTGGTGCGTAATTACATTTCCACTTCCCGATGCCAGGGTAGTCATCTTGCATAATCCTCAGCGTCCTTGCTGACGAGACCGCCGGGAAAGCTGGAGATCTGTATATCCGCAGTGTATGCTTCAGTCCTGATGGCAAATACCTTGCTACAGGCGCCGAAGATAAGCAGATACGAGTGAGTAGTGGCCCTTTCATCACGTCACATTTGTGCTTATTTTCCACAGATTTGGGAAATTGGCAAGAAGCGCATTCGTAATGTCTTCGATGGTCATCAACAAGAAATTTACTCCCTCGACTTTTCATTGGATGGTCGCCTTATCGTCTCGGGTTCGGGCGACAAAACTGCTCGAATCTGGGATATGGTCGATGGCTCATCCAAGGTTCTCACCATCAATGATCCAGATTCGTTAAATAACGATGCAGGGGTGACTTCAGTTGCCATTTCTCCGAATGGACAACTTGTTGCTGCGGGTAGTCTCGATACAGTCGTCCGAATCTGGGATGTCGCCACTGGTATACTGATCGAACGACTGCGGGGGCACAGAGACAGCGTGTATAGTGTGGCTTTCACTCCGGATGGCAAGGGTTTGGTTAGCGGCAGTTTGGACAAAACACTGAAATACTGGGACGTGAGTGGGCTGGTAAATGGCGCCAAACGAAAGGACACCATTGCAAACGGCAAGAAAGAGTTGGAGAAAGCAAGTCAGTGTACTATGAACTTCATGGGTCACACGGTGCGTCGAACGATCGTTGATCAGTTGAAAACTTATTGATGTTTGACAGGACTACGTGTTGTCCGTTGCCGTGTCACACGATGGGCAATGGGTTGTTTCAGGGTCCAAGGACCGTGGTGTACAGTTCTGGGATTCACACTCGGCAACCGTGCAGTGCATGCTCCAAGGACACAAGAATTCTGGTGGGTGATTAAAAATCAGATCACGCACATGGATCTGAGACGTCTCCCAGTGATCTCGATAGACCTCAGTCCCGCGGGCAATATTTTGGCCACCGGAAGTGGAGATTGGCAGGCGCGGATATGTGCGTTTTCTTTTATCTGCCGCTGTAGACGCTCATTCACGTTACGTTAGGGAGCTACCAAACCGTCTAGCGTCTATTGGCCGAATGCTGATATGATACGTCTATGTGTAGCCCTTTTCTTGTTTCTGCTATGTAGTGCCTCCGGTTCCGTGTTTTCGTAGTTCTTTTTTATATCTATACCGAATCAGTATCTGTCTGACTTGATAGTGAGCAAGATATCATTCTTCACTATTCAACGTATACTCATGTTCGAAAGCACTCCAAGTTGTTGTAAGATTCCACAGATGACTCGACAGTCAGTAATTTTAGCTATTGCTTGTAAGGGCCAGGCGAGCACGCATCCTCCCAACAGACGGTCGCTCAAATGGTCGGGCTTGCTTAGACTGGAGTACTATTCTACTCCTGGGCCATTTAATTCGCCCTCGTTCATAATATTATAATAATACGCCTTCCGCATCAGGGGGTACGCCTCTTCCTTCGTCTTAGAGCTCAATTGCCCTTCTTTGCATTGACCCAATACGAACCATTCGGCCACTCGTACTCCGCGATGCTTTGCTTGTGCATCTCGATACTGCAAGAATGGAACCCGCTTTAGCTTGAATGGCACGCGGGAGAAAAGAAGTCTCCCACCTGTAACCTCCGGCAGGATTCGAAGGTACGTTGTAACGTCCTTGGGAGTTGATCGAGCAAGGGTAAAGGAAGTGCTCGTGGAGATGGTCCACGAACTCTAGAACGTTCCGGTCCATCGTTCCAGAGACGGCGATATAGTCGATCAAGCTGGAAAGAAAAGAGAGCGGCGTTTTAGTTCCCGAGAACGCACGATACAAAAGCATCGCCTTGCCTCAAGTGGATGACATATTCACAAAGACCAACTCCACCCGCATGCGGGCACACGGGCACGTCGAATCTGATACATGCGGCGTCAGTGGCAGAACATGGACACGTTGATCGTGGTCGCGTGCGTACTTGGCGGCCATGAGAAGTACGCTCAGTACTTCGCTAACACCTGCTAATCTGCAGGAGTCGATCTGGCATACGTCAATGGCCTCGGCCTGCAAGAGCTGCTTGAAAACCATGCGATTGTGGGCATGTTCACCGGTGGCAACGCCTATGCCATGAGGCTTCAGTGCCTTGCGGATTGCAGCGTGTCCAAGTATATCGTCTGGCGCCGTTGGTTCTTCGATGAACCTGTATTGGACGTGAGTTGCATTGCGTCAGAGAAAGCTGCATGTGTATTCACCAAGGTTTGATAGCCTCAAGTTTCTTCACATATTCGATGGCCTGAGGGACATCCCATACTTGGTTGGCATCGATCATGAGCACAGCGCCCGTTGGTCCAGCATTCTTTCCTTGGAGCCCAGGGCTGTTCGGATCACGACCCTTTGAGCCAGAAGGGAGGTACTGCGGGTCATCGATGATAGAGCGGATGATCAATCCACGGCGGAGATCAGATTCCACATTTGCTCCGACTTTCATCTTAAAGTGGTTAAAGCCAGCAGCAACGGCCTCCTTTGTGAGCCGCGCAACCTTCTCATCCGAATAGCCTGTGCATATCCCAATCAGTTGAGTTCTCACTTATAAAGGCTAGCCATCGTACCAAGCCAGCCAGCGGAAGTGACATAGGCGGGGTATCTAGGAACTTTTAGGCTTCTCAGGGTGGTGGGTATGGTGGGATGATTGCTCACCCAAGCTCTCTAACTTTGGCTTCTCGGTCCTTCTTGCCTGCTTCTTTCGCCTTGAGAAGAGCGGTGGCTTCATCACGTGTGATAGCGTCCGTAATGTATCGGAATGCCGTTGCGTCTACTAACTCTTCCTGGCAAAGTCGGTTAATACACGCTCGGCCTCTTGAAACGGCTGCAACGACTCACTGGTGTCATGTCTACCACAAGTTTCCAGAGAGGCTTTCTGCGAGCACGGGCAAACATGTCCCATAGCGCGTTGTTCACAGCAGCCGATGCGATATGGACAATCCCCTTTTCCGGGCCGATCCTGTTTGGGATCATGTTAGTCTGGACAGTTTTGCGCCCACAACGGTAATAAACCCGGTCATTCAAACAGTGAACACCCACCATCGCAGTTGTGGGTCTGAACACAACCAATCCCAAGTTTTTCCCATACTCCTGAAGAGCTCTTCGGGATCACGACCGATGAGTTTGTTTGCAAACGCTGCGATTGCTTGACAGACCTGAGAATGGTATGAGTCGCTTTTTCAAACAACGAGAGGCTTCCCCCACTCACGATTTCGTTTCCACGACCAATAGTGAACGTCATACCATGGCCAACTAGTGGGGAATCCCCATCTGTGAAGATGGAGACGTACGCAGACGAGTAGTCACACTCGGTATTCCTAAAGATGTCATTAAACTCGACGTCGGCTATCGACAGCGTCCCGTGACCGACTCACATTGCATCCGTTCCATCTCCTGTTAGCGACGTTGGAAAACGAATGTCTGCATATCGCGATGAATGGGACCAAGCTTTGAGGAGCGACCGTGCGTGGGCTTACCGTGCGTTTCGAAATGGGTGATTTTTCGAGACATGGTGGTTCGGCACGAAATGGTTTCGACAGTAATTTGGTATATCTCTGATGCCTTTCAGACTCCTTTATCCCGATTTATAGATCGTGCACTCGGCGTCAGTCGGGACGGCGGCCCGGAGGTGGGTCACATCTAAAGATCGCTCCATCTATGGATCAACCGACTGCACCGGAATATGCTACATGAGTGTGAGCGGGCCGGTAGTGGAGGACAGGGTGGTTTCGTGACTTGCGAGTCGGCGACGATCCTGGTGTCGACACGTGGGTACGCCGGACCGTACAACGTACTAATTGCGTTAGGTGGGCGTTGAAACGTTGAAGCTCCAGAAAACGGTCTGCACTTTAGCTTTTAATCGAGGTTGTCGAAGATAAAGGACGATCGAAACTTGAAATCGTGACCAGTCTCGGATCATCCATCATCCAGCATGGTTGCAGAACTTGTTTCAAGCTGCTGGTGTAAAACAGATGCTGATCGAATGTCATGCATCATGCGCACATCTCCTCGTATCCTGCGGAGTTACTTGACTGATCGGTTGCGTCACTGCGAAAAACATTTCGACAGGTCCCAAAACAGCGATCAGTTTCTTTATAGTACCACTAGGCCAATGAGTTTCAGCTGCTTGTCAGACTGGAATATCCCAGTATAAGACTCCAACTTGCACGGTTAATCGATCCTCGAACCAGTTCGCCAATCTACTAGCGAGTTTACATGGACCCTGTCAGCCCATCTGCACGTTGAAGAACGCTTATCAGGAAGTATAAAGCATGTTTTCTGCTTTTCTCGTGTTCAGTCTGAATCGGGCTCAGTCTGCTGATATCGTGCCATTCCACATGCCCAACGGAGTAGTATTGCGCCGCGAGCCTAGGTCTGTCGTTATTGGCTCATGGGAAACACCTAGCGGTCACATGCAATTGCGTTTTCGACAGGCCCTTTTAATTCCAGCCTGATCAGAGGTTGAACTCTTTAGGCGGCGATCAGTTATGCGGCCATCGGACCCCTAGTGTTGATATCTTCTTTTCGAACTTCACGAATCCACTGGAAATCGCATCCTGGACGATGTTGATGAGCGACTATATCAGATGCATGATGCATGAATCAGGTTCAAGAAACCAACCGGCGCTCCCCGGGCCGGGCTCACGTCGAGTGGTGATTCTGGTATTCTCACTTGAAGCACACCAGACCGTTGCTTCCCAATGATAGGTCAGTGTTGCCACTCACCCGTTGATCTTACCTAGATCAAAGTCGAGGCTCCTACTACCACTCTATTCAAGTTGCTGTTGGCCGTCTCATTCCCTTGAAAAGATGTAGAAAACATCCTCCGTATAATAAATGGGACGGGATGATGGCCAAGGTATATCGGTAAGTGATCCCTTACTATGATTGTCACTCCTCGTTCGCGTGCAATTACCTGGAGTGCATTTGGCACAGAAGATCGTGATAGGTGGACAGTATACCGGGGCCCCCCACGATTGTTCTGAGTTCGGGATTTACCAATAGCCAGTGGACGCATTACATTCTGACTACGAACACGCACAAATAATCGTCTGTTTCTGCGTACTAGAAATTCATAATCACCGAGGCTCAGTGCGTCGATGGCGCAGTTGAATGCGTTTCTTACAGGTTGTCGATTGCTTGTAACGATGAAGATATTGGTATGCATAAGCTAATTTATTTAGTTTACTAGTACATAAAGGTCTCTTGTCTGCAAATCGTTCTCCCGTGTATGACCAAGGCTATGACAGATAAATTATGAAATCGCCTGTAAATAATTTTCGCCGTACATGTTCGAGCATGGGTACGCGCAATAGACACGTAAATGAAACTGAGTCATTGTTTCCATCCAGGCTTATGCAAAGAACGACGCGGGGACTGTTCGCAGGTGTAGGGCCGCCCGTGTCTGACAGGAGCCTATCTGAGTCCCTGCAACTCGCAAACTAGTATCTTCGGAAGCCTTCGCGGTCGAGAAGCATGTTTTCAGTATCATACATCTTTCGGGAAACGACACAAAAGCGTCCCTCACCTTTTGTCCCCATGTTATTGGGTTTGAAATCGGAAATGCGGGAAATTGGACCGTAGAGAGTCGTGGAAAGCAGTTGCGACGAATCAGGTTGCGGACTGCTCCTCGAGAATAAACGAGCCGTTCGCGAAATGCACTGGATAGGCCATGAGAATCTGGAACTGTGGTGATGCATGCATGATCGGCGAAGATCACCCCGTAGCTAGCTAGCTCCTGCGCATTGTTGGACCACCAGTCCTCCATGCGGTTTTGGTACCTCTCCAGACGTGTGATGGCAGCGACAATAGGGACTGAAGGAGGAAGCAAATTACGAATAGTATCGTAATGCCTCAAGAGTGCCGTCTTGGCTCTGTTCCCGTGCATGCAATACACGAGGAGATGGATGTCGTCCTTGTTCTTTATGCGGAGGAGCGACTTGGACAATGCCTCCGACGAACGAACGTTCGCTCTTGTAGTAGAGCCCTCGTCGAGTCCTGGCGTGTCCCAGAGCTTCAGGTTGCACCCGTTAATGGATGTTCTGTAGGACTGGGCCTGCATAGTGCACGATGCTGAATCGTTGGAAGTCTTTGCAACGTTGCGACCGACGATTAGGTTGATAAGCGAACTCTTGCCTGTCCCGCATTCTCCGACGAATACGACGTTCATGATACGAAAGACCTAAGAAGAATTAGGCCCCGCGGTAGGAGGGAAGAGAGAACTACAAACCGTGAGTTCAAGTGGGTAGCAGGACTCCTCGTTGAGGTTAGTCAAATTGGAGAATGCAATTTATACCGTGAAGACCAGAATGGAAGAAAGTAAATTTAGCATACAACAGGTCTCCTCGTTGGTGGTTGGGATGCATGGCACTGTGAAGTGGTTACGGTCCACGACTTGAAAGGTCAGCACAAGTCAGCTGTGCAAACCGTCTTTGATCCCGCCGGAAATTACAACTTCAATGTACCTAGCAAATATTGTTGTGATATCCGTGGCGAGCTCAGAAAGAGGCAGAGAGAAACTCAGGGGTAAAATCAAAAATGGTAAAACTTTTACCGATTAGAGCGGAGCTCAAAGTTAGATCAGTAGGAGGCGCACATATCATCTACACGTCGAGCTCCACACTACGCCTGGCGTCGACGACGTACACCCCGCAAGGTTTGTGTCTTCTTCTTGATGGCCCCGATGCATTTTTGGTACGGGACGACGCTTTGTCCTAGGAGGCGTAGCTCGTTGAGATGGATCGCGGGCCTAGGATTCAGATGATGTCTTGAGGCTTATCTTCTTCCTCAGACACCCCCATCCCTCAACATGTCTGGCCAAATCAGCAAAAAGCGCAAGTTTGTCGCCGACGGTGTCTTCCGCGCTGAACTCAACGAATTCTTTATGCGTGAACTCGCCGAGGAAGGTTACTCTGGTTGTGATGTCCGCGTCACTCATGCACGCACCGAGGTACTTCCATCGTCCGAACCATCCCTGCAATGCCTACATCATCTCGTTAGATCATCATTCGCGCCACACACACACAAGAAGTTCTTGGTGAGAAGGCTCGCCGTATCCGCGAGTTGACAGCGCTCGTGCAAAAGCGTTTCAAATTCCCTGAAAACTCCCTCGAATTGTATGCCGAAAAGGTTCAGCACCGTGGACTCTCTGCAGTCGCGCAGTGCGAGAGTCTGCGATACAAGCTCCTCGGTGGTCTTGCTGTCAGGAGGTAGGTTCATCTCAATGCATATCAGATCATTTGTCTGAACTCAACTGTAGAGCTTGTTATGGCGTGCTTCGTTTCGTTATGGAATCTGGCGCGAAGGGTTGCGAAGTTGTCGTATCTGGCAAGCTTCGTGCTGCTCGTGCCAAGTCGATGAAGTTCACTGACGGGTTCATGATCCACTCTGGTCAACCCGCTCGTGACTTTGTCGATTATGCCGTACGACACGTGTTGCTGAAGCAAGGTGTCCTTGGCATCAAAGTTAAAATGTAGGTGGGATTAGATGTGTGTTAGAGAAACTGTCTGACCGCCTACTCAGCATGAAGGGCTGGGATCCTGAGGGTCATGTTGGCCCGAAGAAGCCCCTCCCCGATTCCGTCCAGATCTTGGAGCCTCCAGTGGACAAGATTGTTTCCGAGCCCTCATCCGAGTCGAGAGAACCTGCTGTTGTGTCTGCCGCTCCAGCCGCAGCGGAAGAACCTGTCTACGCCCAGGAGCCTGCTTTCCAAGGCGAATCTTATAATGCAGAGGAACCCGCCTTCTGATCCCCTTCGTCATGTAGTTTGCTTCGTTAAACAAAAGTTGTATCTTTTTACGATGAGATTACACCTTAAGGAAGACACGCCGGGGTGACGGTGAGGCAAGTGCGCGATTTTTTGGGGGGCGTCTGGATGCTGTGCATAAAGATCTATTGCATAGCCGACAGACCGTGACGTCGCTTGCTGGCCAACTCTAATTAGCGACGAACTTATCTATATCAGATGCGATGCTTGCATGAACAAAAGAAATGTGTTTCATTGTCCCGGAGTCGACCCGACTTCCTTCCCTCGGGCACGTTGCACCGACGCCGCAATGAGGATCACTTAAGACCGCCGTGACGCCCGGATCATGGTGGCCCCAACGCTCTTCTTCACTCTTTCACAATGCGCCTGGTGCCCACACTTATCGCTGTACTCTCCTTTTCGTATACATTAGCCGCAACCGTGATCCAACCCGATGAAAATGTGATTCGAATTCCCCTCGAGCGGAACCATCCCAGTCTTCGAGGCTATGTCAATGCAGATTTCCTAAAAAATCATCTCGTCCGTGTCGCGAGGTAAGCTGTCTTGTCCCCGAATCATCATACCCAGTTTCCTCTTCACTGGCAGTGGCATAACTATTATACCAGTGCCCCCCAGATCTTTCTATTCCATATCACTATGTTCCCAAACAAGACATTAACTTTGTCACATCAAGGAAATATCGCACCGCGTTCGCTGCGTACGAATTGAACTCGGGTTCCCCTCATCCCCTGGCGCCGCCTGAGGCTATCCCCGTGATCGCCCGTGGCGCCGGGACAAGCTCGCCACCAAACGAGCTAGAAAAACAACGGCGAAAGAGTGATATTCTTTCTGATGACCCCCCTTCACTCGCGCGTGTTCTGCGTGGTTGCCATCCCAAGAGGGACGACATCTCGCTCTCTGAGAAAAATTCCAACATGTGGATAGGTACGATCAACGTTGGCACTCCCCAACAGAGTTTCACAGGCAAGTTCCGGATTCATTCGATCGTTATTGCTAAACTTACAACTTCCCTTCACAGTTGACTTCGACACGGGTTCAGCGGATCTTTTCCTTCCGGACCGGGCATGCGATAGCACTTGTGATGGTCACGCACGTTACGACGCCACAGCCTCGTCGACTTCCATTAATCTACGCAAGACGTTCCAGTCAACATACAAAGGGGGCGCAGACGTGAACGGCACACAGTATGCAGACAACGTTTACATGGGTGGTTACGAGGTACTACCCAATCGTGTTTACTGCATTACGTTGCTAAAGTCCATTGGGCCATGCCTTCCTGTTCAGGCTGTTAACCAGACGTTTGGATCTGCCACGACTTACTCCCCCGAGTTGCAGAGTCCCACGTTCCTTGCGGATGGACTGCTTGGCATGGCCTTTCAGCAAACATCCGTCATGAACACCCCACCCGTGTTCCAGACGATGATCTCCGATAATGCGAATATGCAGCCAGTGTTCGGCTTCGCCCTTTCCTCGGAAACTGGCAAGAGTGAACTCACTATAGGCGGGACCAACACGAACTTGTATCAAGCGTCGACGATCGAATATGTCGATGTCTCTCTCCCAGCGCTCTGGCAAGTTCGCTTTGCGGGCCTCACTCGTCCTGGTTTGAATGGTGCACCGGACGTAGTTGTGGTCAACCAGACGTCCTATGCAGAGGCATTTATTGACACGGGAACGTACTTGATAGTGACGAGCGACAGCAATGCCCAAGCTTTCTACGCCAACATTACTGGTGCACAGCCCATTGGTGGTGGGGTCTGGAGCGGTGCGTTTACCTGGATCGTGCGGTATAGCGGGACGTCCGCTCACGTCATGCCTACTAGTCCCGTGTAATATCATCAATTCTATCGCGCCGACCCTTACATTTGGTTCCAGCAGCTTTGCCGTTTCTCCTTCCACGTTCAACCTTGGACCAGTCTCCGAGGGCTCGAGCAATTGCACCGCTGGTCTTGCAGGTGGAGGCGGCTGTATGTACCCTTTCTCGCCTCTCGCGCGTATGAACATTCATTGACGTCCTCAATTGAAAGTGTACTGGATCATTGGTGATGTATTTCTGGAAAATGTTTACACTATATTCGACTTCAACAATACTCGCGTTGGTTTTGCGGCCCTGGCTTGACCTCGCTTTGCTATCGCACACGCTGGACGATTTTTTGCATTCCTTATTACTTGACACGAACGATTTTCCATGAACGCTTTTCTTTATTGCATCATAGCCCACGTAGCAACAACGATGGACAGACTTTGAACATTGGCCTGTGATCATGAGTAGTAGTAGACTAGAGTAGCATCCTCTTGGCCCACCTCGGCATCGCAATGCACTCGCGTACGTTTTCGATACCGCTCATCCAGCTGACCAGTCGTTCGAAGCCCATTCCAAAACCACCATGCGGCGCACTTCCGTACCTCTTAAGATCCAAATACCAACCATATTCTTCTCCTGACGGATTCAGCCCATGAGACGCCATACGTTGTTGCAACGGCTCTAAGCGTTCCTCCCTCAACGACCCGCCAACCAACTCTCCTACGAACGGCACCAAAAGGTCAAAGCACGCGACCGTCCGCCCGTCGTCGTTCATCCGCATGTAAAACGGCTTCAGGGCGCTCGGATAATCTGTGACGAACACCGGTCCCTTGACGAGGACCTCACTCAACCACCGTTCATGTTCGCTCTGCAGTCCATGTCCCCACTTTGGCGCGAATTCAAACGAAGGGGTTCGCGATACGGAAGAAGCGTGGTACTGTTCGAGCTCGGAAATCGCCTCGGTGTAGGTCATCCGCGCCCACGGTTCGGAGGTGGCTGCGGCTTCTAGACTCTTGATTCGTTCCTCTGACTGTCCAGTGGCCCCCCCTTTCGCGAGCAATGCGCGCTCACCGGGTCCGGAACCTAGTGCGTCCTTGACGCAAGCCTCGACGAGCGCACACACGTCGCCGACGTCTCTTGTCCAAGCCCACTCCGCCTCGAGCATCCAAAACTCGGCAAGATGCCGGTTCGTTTGGGACCGCTCGGCGCGGAAACAGGGTGAGAGCGTGTACACGCGTGCGAGCGACGATGCGAGGGCTTCGAGGTGGAGCTGGGAGGACACGGTCAGATAGGCTGGCTTCGAGAAAAACTCGGCGTGTGGATCCGATGGGGAAGCGGACGAGGACGAGGGTGTGACACGAAAGGTCTCACCCGCGCCCTCGCAGTCGCTGGAAGTGAGGATGGGCGTGTGTGCGTAGCAAAAGTCGTGTCTCTGTGGAGCGTGAGGTGAGGTGAGCACGAGAGTCGCTGCTCGGGCGTGGAACGTACCTCGAAGAAGGCGTGGAGGGACTTGACGAGCGAGCTGCGGAGACGAAGCATGGCCGCGTTCGCGTCCGTCCGGGGACGCAGGTGGGCATGGTCTCGGAGGTATTCCAACGTGAGGGATTGCTTTTGGATTGGGTATGCCTATAGGACGTCGTGAGCAAACGGAAAGTGAAGATCCGAACGTTTGATACTGACGTCTGGGTTGCACTCGCCGAGTATCTCTAGAGAGTCTACATGTAGTTCCTGCGCTTGACCGGCCCCTGGGCTGGGTACGATGGTCCCTGTCATGCGCACGCTGGCTCCATTGGTCAAACTGAAGGGATTGTACGCGTCAGAAGAAGAAGGCGTTGCATAGGTCGTACCCGTGAAAATTCGCGTTCAGGCTGTTGCTCAGGACCGTTTGCAGTCCCGAGGCACAACTACCATCGTTAAGGACGGCAAAAGTGACGTTTTTCTGCCGTCTGACCGACTTGACCCAACCATGGACATGTACTTTGTTCGCAGAGTCTCGTCCATGAGCTAATATTTGGTGGATGGTCGGAGGCAACGTCGACGCAAACCTCTTGAAGAGCATAATAGTAGGTAACACAGCCACCTGATTCAGAAATACAAGTAGACAGATTTTTGGATGTGAGAGGTGGTCATTTTATTTAGAAGCCTCGTCCCCGCCCACGACCTCTGCCCCGTCCGCCGCGTCCTCGATCCATGACACCTCCTCCCCTTGGTCCCCCCCTTCCTCGACCACGCGCTTCCTCTTTCTTCCTTCCTTTCGGTTTGGGTGCATCGTCGACAAGCAACGTGTCCAAGGGAAGTGCGTCGGGGAGGATGAAGTAGCGTATGTTATTTCCGCGAATGGAGAGCGAGTCGAGGGAAACCGGGTCACGATTGCGTGTCGTCATTTTGACAGTTTTAACATGCGTGTTCATCTGCATGTCGACGCCTACGACAGGAGGGGTCAACACAAATCATACAAAATCAACGACGAACGCACCAGTGATGGTCCCGTGTACGATCGACCCATTCTTGAGCTCGATGGAGACGGTCTCGTTGTTCAATTTCATCAAGAACCTAGCGTGATGTGGATCAGAGACTTTTTTTTTTTTCGAGGGTTATGTTGTACTTGCCTGACGAGCTTCATGATGGCGATATGGTCGAGCGATATGCCTGTACGCGACGGCTCATTGCCACCGATCGTGTTTGGATTTGTTTGGGTCACCTCCCTGTCGATCTTGGCCTCATCCGAGTCACCGCTAAACAATCTAGAAGCAAGAGTACTAGTTGTCCTCTAGGCTCTCTCCGAGGCACCATGGGTTTCCAACGTTCTTTCACCTGGACGAGGGTCAAGTCGGGGTGGGGAGAATGGAACGCTCTTCCTCTCTCAGATTCTAACTCACGTCAACACCACCATCACTCATATCACCCATCTCCTAGGTGGGTTACTCATGTTTTAGTTTGGCTTCGAACAATCAAAGCCGAACTCAAACACGAGAATTTGAACTCCCGTTCGAGGCGTAATCACAAGAGCCAACCAAGGATCATTGGGGCTGGCATAGGGAGAATCCGGCAGCCGGGGCAAATATATTTTCTTTTCTTTTGTTAATCCTATCCGCGGGTTTCATCTTATGATGTCTAGGCGGACGACAAAGCACCCCGTTACATCATATAGCCTCATCTTCGGGCGCCTACACTACAAGCAAACTCGACAATATCCCTAGCCATCCTTGCGCCGCCCAAAATCCGAGGTATACTTTGCAATAGGATTCACAATGGTATTAATATTGTACTACCTCACCCGTACTCAGCTAGTGTTGAGATGCCCCCGCGCCTATTGACTAAAGCTACGGTTTGATCAGGCTATTTATGTTTGTGCTTTCTTCATCACGCTTCTGGAATACCATGTCTCCGAGGCTATGCAATACCCCACGCGGTAAGAAGCTTCAAGTTGCATAAAAGTTCAAACTAAGTCTTGGATAAGGGTCAGCTGATTTAGGTGGAATTAAATTTACCGGCTGATGTTGCCTAATAAGGGTCCCGTCCCACCTCAGGCTCCTCATGCAACCACCCTTTCCTCCACGCGCGTTCTAACGCCCCGTGCGTGCCCCGGGCCGGCGCCCAACTCCCGGCATACACAGGTGTCACTGCTAGTGGTAAACCCATCTCCTATAGCACACTGACAAGGGTGGCGATGAAGCTTAATTCCCGATGAGCTGGGCCACTGAGTTGAGACCACGGGCGGGTGTCGAGAACACAATTAATGCTATATAAAATTCTCACGCTTCGGGTCAGAAGGGAAGTGTGCTTCTTCGTCAATATTCGGGTTGCAATATTAATGCTGATTACATACGTCGCTTCATGGGGCTTAAAAATGTGGGGCTGTCTTGCATTTGAACTCGTACCACCCGGGTTTCGACATGTCTTCGTCGTTCAAGCTTTTCAAGAGAACCATTATTGGCGTTCTCTACGTCGCATCGTCCGTGATTGCATTGCAGAATGGTGTTGGCAAGCTTCCCGGTAAGTTGATTCATTATTGGTCACGACCTCCAGATGGGAGCTGAATTGCCGTTGGTACCAAGTTATGGGTTACAATGGTAGGCAGTGTTCTTGCTTCAGCTGCATATCACAATGTTGACCCAGTCATTTTTGGGAATGAGCAGCTTGGAACGTATTTCAGGTGGGTTGCTTGCTTATGTGACGGATACGTATCGTCTCGTGTTAATGAACTTCCGTCACTGGTCAAATTATGTAGTGCAATGTAACCGAGACCCTGATAATTCAGACTGCTCAGTACATGAAAAATTATGGTCTCTTAGTGAGATCCCTTGAATCCAGCTGCCTGGACTCCACTGACTGACAATTTCTCAGGATGTTGGTTATAATCACGTCAACTTGGATGACTGCTGGGCAAGCAAAAACCGTAGCTCTACGGGCGAAGTCCTTTCTGGTCAGTCTTTGTTCGCTTTGTTGCTCACTAGCAATCATGAACGCGGTTCACCGGTTTCCACAATGCTAGATCCCATTCGCTTTCCTGACATGAAAAATCTCACCGATCAATTGCACTCGATGGGTTTGTAAGTTTGAAAACTTCGTGTTCAGCGATCAAAACACTCATTATGTGATGTAGTTATGCCGGCATCGTGAGCTATCTAACCAACGCAATATACTTGGTTGATTTATTTCCGCCCAGTACTCTGATTCTGGGTGGTTCACGTGCCAAGGATACCCTGGTTCTTTTATGCACGAAGAACAAGATGCTTTCACGTTCGAATCTTGGGGTTTTGACTTCTTGAAGTAGGTGTTGTTGCTCTGTCACTTTCGAGATAGTGCTAAATTTTATCAGGTATGACAACTGCGCTAGTGAGTGATGGAGCGATTCTATGTGTTCTTTCTGACTCTTTGTAGTCCCCTTTGATGATGTAATCCGAGAGGGTATGGTCGGCAGTGAGTATTTGGTTTGTTTGAACTATTTCTTCGTCATAACATGGAACAGAGTACCAGCGGATGGCGGATGCATTGGCTGTAGTTGCCCAAGAAACTGGAACCACATTTACGTTCAGCTTGTGTGAATGGGGATGGGTGAGTAAAATATAAATTTATAGCATTCCGCTCAAAGTTATGGGTCTTCAAGAGTCAAGTCTGGCTGTAAGTTCAACTCGAACATTCGGTCTTTACAAGTTGATCATGTTACTGTAGATGGGGTGCCTCAATGGGCCACAGTTGGAGGGTGAGTATTTCTCGAGCTAGGCAGCCTCATTTTGTTGTAATCTGTGAGTTGATCAGGTCGACAATGATATCAACCCCAGCTGGAGTTCCATCGCATCAATTATCAATAGGTGAGGTTCTCACTTCGTGGCTTGTTGCGAAATGAAAACGAACAAACCAATATATAGTGCTTCGTTCATCACCCAGGCCACGAACTTTTATGGACGCAATGATCCAGATATGGTGCTTACTCCCTGCTGAATGATGCTGATAATATGTCGGATTTCTCACGGATACCAGCTTGAAATAGGAAATGGCAACTTCACTTACGAAGAAGCCAAGACCCATTTCACTGCATGGGCGCTCATGAAAGCCCCACTGTTGATTGGTACCAACGTAAGTTGTGCCTGCTTCAATGTTTAACCCGTGTTTTGCATCGAATCGGTGTTTCAGCTTGCAACTATCAGCTCAGATATGCTCGATATCTTCAAGAACACCGAGATTATCGCGATCAACCAAGACCCGGTGTACGGTACTAGTATTTCGCCCTTCCGCTGGGGTGTTAATGTGGGTTTCTGTTCTGCGTTGCGCTTCGAGCATCGAGCTTATGCGCGTTCACAGCCTGATTGGATGTACAATGCTTCGTTCCCTGCACAATTCTGGAGTGGCCCCAGCGAGAACGGAACAGTATTCATGCTTGTAAGTGTATGGATGTCACTGGACGATGCGCTTCAACTGATCTGGGTGGTAGATCAATACCCTGGACGAGCCTGCCGACCTGACCTTCAACCTTACCGAGTCCCCTTGGATCCGTGCCGGGCGCCAGTACACTGTCAGGGTATGTAGTCTTTTCTGACAGACCATCCCCTCATTGCAGCCCCTCAATTGAACTTTCCACTCTAGGATCTTTGGACACACACTGGCAACGGCACCGCCGTGCGCAACTACACTGCAACGGGCATCGCTCCTCACGGTGTTGCCGCCTTGCTGCTCCAGGATGCTGGCGACGAACCTGCAGATCTCTGGCCTCCTTGTGCTGGTGAAGCATCAACGCACTGCATGGCTGAGAATGGGACCGAGTATTACTTTTAGCCACCCGAGTGCCTGTATTCTGTTTTTACTAACAACTTTGATATATACGTATAAAGCAGATTCTTTTCGGGAAGCCCAGCGCTTAGCGCACGACGAAGACTATATGTGCTTTCAACTGGAGCTTGCCAGGGCTGTACAAGTTAGCCTGATGGAGACAACTAGACCATTGTTGACTAGCCTTTTGAGCCGTTTTCTGGCGGTTGTTACCTTCTTTCAAGCTTCTTCTAAGTTACTTGCTTACACTCCTCACCTCCCTTCTTCGATGGAAGCGGGCTAACCCACGCGCTAACCCAACCCTCCACCCGTGTCAACGGCCTCCTGCTTCATCTGCTAGTGGCATTGTTGTCTCTGCTATGAGCGTTCCCTCTCCTGGTCCCTGAACATGGTCGAGTTTCTGCGGTAGACTTACCTGTGTGGACGAGAGAAGTCCTATCCCAGTAAGGCGCTATTCCCGAGATCGCATCTCAATCGATGATGACTTCACCTCAGAGTGACTCACCCACTTCGATTAATCGTACGACTTGCCACTCGTTACGAATCGTGGTCGATTCTATCGATCCATCATCCACCAATGTTGGATCCTTCCAGCCCATCTCATCAAGAAGTTATCCTGCCACCGCGGGTGTCACCAGAAAACACTGCGCTCGAACCATCATATGCAAAGTACTGTGGCCCGCTTCGTGTGCGGACCTCAACTTAAAATGTGGCACCGCGTCTTCGGTAACAACTTTTTCCAATTACATGGGGAAGGATGTGCACGCCTCCATTTTGACCAATCGGTCTAGGGATAGGGCATATCAACCTTCACTCCTCTTGTACATGTGAACAATACTCCGAGCGGCTATTGCATTCGACCCATGCCGATGAGATTGCGAACAAAGAAAAGGTGATCTTTACATTCGAGTCACAGCTGTAGGAAACCAGTTTACTGGTGAGCATGTTGGTTTTCCTCCAGTTCAAGAACTAACAAGAAAATTCATTTTTTTTCTAGGCAATTGTGCTGAATGCCGACGTCAGCTTTCTCTACTAGTAAACACTTTCGGTGGCGCCAACTTCATCCTTGTCTATAAGTAGCAAGCATAGCGAGGATCCCTCGCTTGGTCTTTATGGTACATAACCGTGCTCAGGAAAGATTTCTCATGCACGAACACATGAGCCTGGGGTCTCTACTAACTTGAATAGACTGAATTCTTGCAAGGATTTTGGCACAACAAGCATGGACTTGAGATACTTGCTATGGTCTTCAGCCTGCCACGCGCTTTGCTCATCTGGGGGTGAGTGTCCTGACCCGATGTGCACTGACGGTTGAGTTTCTGTGACCACATCTTCAAAGCATTGGACTTTTTCCATAGGTGTTGCGATTCAGTGATATTATCAAGATGATCATAGAACTTTACGGTTTGGTGTGGGTGCCTTCATGCTAATGATGACCTTCCTGATGGGATGGTGCATTTGGATGGCTCGAGTCCATTACTGACTGGGTCAGTTTGTGTTCCAGGCCAGAATGGCATTTTTTGTCGGTGTTGGTCTCGGAGCTAGGTTTCTGGTTGTTCGCGCATAAATTTAGCCAGACCCCATTTGAGGAAAAATCATACCACGGATGATATTCCGCAACGAGTCTCGGTGATATTCCAAACTGTGTCCTCTTGGACTCCTATGGTTACAGTAAATATACTTCCCTCCGACAATGCCGTGTGGGCGAATCCACCTGGCTAGGTAGCTCGGTTTAGATAATGATAATCTCACAGGATGCATGCTTCTAATGGGTTATGTACCCGCAGATCATTCTTACAAACTGGGTTTCAATGAAGTCGGAAAAAATTCTACGTGGTCGTAACTTTGTTTTATGGTACGTATGGTAAACTACTAGACAGTCATCGCGGGGGTTTCCCCAAGTGATTTGGATGTGAAATTTGTGACATGGAGAAAACGTCCATATCTTTTCGTAGCAGCTAGTGGTCTGATGCACGAGGCTAGGTAACCTTGGAAGTCCGGTCACTGAGTGTCGTGCAGTTATCGTGAGAGTAAGTCATTGCATCGATCATGGCCGAGTAGTGCCAATCTGGCGTCTAAGCTTGGGAACCCTCGTTTTGTTCAGTGATGGTTTGTTCAGAGGGGGCTTGCATGACATGTCCTACGACGCCGACCGATCTTAGAAATACGGCAGCTATCAGGCCAGCTACCAAGGACTTTAGCACACCCCAATCAGGGATAAGATAATATATAACACGCACCGAAGAATGCGAAAGCTGCACAAGTGTATTGAGCAAACTTGTAACCATCCAGTTCCGCCGACGATGGTGCATTCGTTCCATCAGCATTCAAAATCACTCCGAGTTTGGCTGACTCTGAGTTTATGACACTATTGAACACGATCGTGCTAATCGTGAGACCAAATGCGGTTCCGATCTGTAGAGCGTGGATGTGCAATCCAAGAATAACCTGGTGCAAATGAGAGCTCACCTGTGTCATGGTCTGGAAAAGCCCACCAGCCAGACTTTGCTCATGGGGAAATACAATCTTGGCAACAAAAATACTTCCGGCCGCGAACACAAAGTCGCCTCCAAACACAACCAAGACCGTGGATGGGAACCCGAATGCCCAATATGTGATTGACGGGTTGATGAGCGCAAACAAGACACAAGCGGATCCGGTGATGAGGGTACCCAATACTTGAGAGAGCACCAACATTGGTCGTCAATGATCTTATCTCTATCCCAAATGATCAAGATCAGAGCAAAACGGCCTCACCAAAGAATACCACCAGTGGAAGTCTTCCTACCACCATGGCAACAAAAATGTTACAGAGACAACCCATGATGAACATGGGTAAGAACCGAACCATCGTGAGCACGGGCGTAAGCCCAAGGTAGTTTTGGTAATACAACTAAAGATGGGACGTGTCAGCATTCGTCACGCCATTGCACTATCAACTATACCTGAGCCCAGAATGACCAAGACGTGAAACCAGACCAGTTTAGGAAAGCAACCACAAGAACGACAGCCATCCTGCCGTTAGCTCGTGCCCATATGGATGGTTTCATTAAGGGCGGCGGCGTCCAGAATGATTTGGGCTTATCGTAGTTATCGGCCGCTTTCTCCAAATGACGCTCCCAAGCAACGAAAGCGGCTACTAGGATCACGCCAACAATAAGGCAGGCGATTATATCTGGGTTGAATCAGTACATGAACCTTGTGCCAACTACAAAGTGCACACAATGGGTTCTCCAGCCTGCAATCGGCGCTTGGCCGAGGACAAAGACGATAAGGACCAAACCGGCAGTGACGAGTATTGCCCCAATCCAATCGACCCGTGTGTCCGCCTCCGAGGACAGCTCGTCAGCATCGAACGACACGAGACAACCCAAGACGCAAAAAGCGGATAAACCCGCAGACATGAAAAATGGTGCACGCCAGTGTTCCCTGGAGAACTGTTAGGGCGCTTGGCATTTGTGGGAAAGACATGCTTACTTGGTGAGCTGTGCGAGTACACCACCAATGACGTTACCAAATGCAGCACCGAGAGGGGCACCAGTAGCAAAGGTTGCGAAAGCTATCGACCGGGCGCGCGAGGGAGGGAACGCATGGGCCAAGACACCCAGCTGGGATGAAGTTGAGGACCGGGCCTGTCTGGAATAGGAGAGACTATGCAACGCACCGCAGCGGGAATGGCAGCAGCTGCACCTAATCCCTGGAAACCTCGCAGGATGTCCAGGGTGAGACCATCTTGAATCGGCAAGAGTCAGACGACGCGGGTAGAAGGGAAACGACAACATACCGTTTGAGAATCCTAAACCGATCGCAAAAATGACTTGTACAAGCATGCCGACCAAAAAACCCCTCTTGCGGCCGTGCAGATCCGCAAGGCGACCAAAGAACAAGAGCAGGCATCCCTAGGGCGGGGTCAGAACGAGGGTACTCAGTGTAAAGGCTGACTGACAGAACTCAACGAATATGCAGACATGAGCCATTGCAGTTGATCTTGTTGAATGTTAATCGCTTTGCCAATGTCGGGAAGAGAAATGGCGACCGTAGTCGAATTTGAAGTCTAATGCGGTGGTTAGCTGAGGCGAAGATGGCTGACCCAAGACGCACGTTAACAATCATCGCAAAGGTGCATGTCGCCACGATGCCAAATGAGCGAGCAAAACTGCGCCGAGGAGGCGGTGATTGACCAGTAGAATGGTCCTCGGATGTATGTTCTTTAGACTGCGGGTGTGTGTCGCTGACGCTGGCGTCGGGTTCCATTGCAGACGAACGGCGGGGAGTAGGGAGAAACTTGAAGGACAAGAGGTGGAATGGGAGGGCATTTTATACGAGTCGGATGGATGGCAAAAGCGACGGACTCGAGGGCGATTCTCGCACACAAAAAGTGAAAGTAAACACACGGACGTCGGAGACGGTGACATCATGTCACGGTAGTACTACTGAGCGCCTAACTCAGCTGACCTTTTATCTCTACATATGTACTACTACCGATTACTAGTAGCTTTTCCACCCCCAGTGACACATACCGCCTTGAACACAAAAGAAAGTCGCCTGCATGCGTTCCTTTGCGGAAAAACTGCCGGAACTCTCTCTGTATGTCCTGCCGCGGTCCGATCCCACTGGTGCGCACTAACTTCCATGGCAGAGCGGCGAGAGGGCAAGCGACTACTACAACCGATAAATAAGTGACTCCGAGCATGCAGGTACTAGTGTTTATCAAACGAGTGCATGATCGTCCGGTCACTCTGCCTCTAAGCCACTACAGTAATGGGCCACTCACCACCACTTGTGCCAATACATTGTGCTCATAAGGGGCGCAAAGAACATATATTTATTGTAATGAAATAGGGTGAGTTTTTCGCCGGGTGTATTGTTACTCAGTCTTCCACCAGTCGTCCCATCATCATAGAACTCCTGTATGCTATTAATTTCATTACTTTAGTATACTATCGTGCGCAAGGGAGCCGTGAGTTGAAAACTGCAACTTGGTTGTGCAGTACTTCTAATGTATCCTCTCGTCAGCGATGCATCTGCATCAAATGGGCGATAATACCAAAAACAACCCGTGCTCCATTCCTCCCCGCCATTACTTTTCGGCAAAATGATTCGAAGCGCTGCAAGTTCGGTTTTCCCGGCACTAATTAATCGAACTTCCCAGGTGATATTTGGACGATCGATGTCCAAGTTGGTGACATACGACGTTGCGTGATCAGATAAGACGGGCGGTGGTAGCGTTGCAGATGTGACGAAAATGGGCACATAAGCTTGGGGTACTCAACGCTAAATTGCTGACCCCATTGCGAAATATGGTGCGCTTTCGTCGATTACAATGGCTGCGGCATGCATCGAGAACTTCGGTTGACTGATGAACCTCCTTTTGCACACACGCATTGTAGGTTTTTTTTCCCGTCTACTGCGACGGTTGTTCACGGAAACGTCTGGCCTAATCTAAGAAAGTTAGGACAAATTTTTGAGAAATTATACTTGATCAATTTCGAGTGCATCGATAACAAGTTTTTTCCAGATGGGCAAGTAATGCATCAAGGGGCCTGCTCGTGCCTGTTATCACAACGCAATCGACTATCAGTAGAAGTGCATCCGTGACATTAAATTTCCGCTGCTTGCCACCAGCCTGAGTTTGCTTCCGCGCTGAAGATCTTATTCGTGTCAGCTCGGAGTCATAGTTATCATGATCCTTTTTGATCCGCTCACGAGCTTGCTATATGCGTGGCGATATCTTTGTCCGGTCCCCTATCAAAAGAGCTAGAAAAGTCTGACTGACTCGGACATGCCAGTGGTAAAGTACGCTGAAACAGGGTACTAGTAAGTACTACGACCTAGTATTAAATTTTACTAAATCTGGCTTACGGGCGATCCGACTATACGGTATACCTGTAGGTGGTAAAAAATAATCAATCCGCGCGCAGCACGAAAAAAAAATCTGTGGTTAGTAATAAAAAGAATAGCAGAAGTGTGGAAAGTACCTACTAGTACTAAAATGCACGAGATCCTGTTCTTCTAAGAATCTAAGAAGACCCTCTAGAATCTACCCTCGAGCTGTTCGACCCAAAATGGAAGACCTGCCATGTCCTAGTCAAGCATACTGTAATCAGCCCAGGCCAATTTAAAGTTTCAGCTTAGCCACGCCCTTGGCAAACCAATGCGCGAAAACTTGAGCTGTTCCCATGATAGTATAGCACATGTGCAAACAATGCCGGCCCTCAAACTCGCATGTCGAGCCGACGTTGCCAGTGGCAGCTGGACGCCGTGCGTGAATTCGGACGGCGTCAATATGGACGTCCCGTCAGCTTCACTTGGGCGTGATAACTATGTACAACACGGAAAACACACCTACCCAAATATCTTCGGTCGTATTGACTCGGAATACCACGCGCCGACGCCGATAAGCACCCCGGGCCGCGGATACTAACTAATCCAAACTTCTCTACAGACATATCTGCGCGTTTCGATTCACTTACTTGATCATGAACTGAAACGCCCAGCGTCGCTTTGCCTGAAACTCGTTTTCGTAACGCAAAATTGTATCAACTTGATCATCAGCCAGCTGCCTTCTGAGTGGCTAAATTGGCTCACTGGCAGCACTGCTCATCGTTATAAGCATGGGAATGGAGCGGAGGAAGTTCAAGTTCCAGTCGCTCCACCTTTTCTTTCACCTTCAGTTATGCCGCCCAAAGCATATATCGATGTCTTGATCATTGGAGCTGGCCCTGCCGGACTGATGTGTGCCCATGCACTTGCAGTAGCGGGCGTGGATGTGAGGATCATCGATAAACGGTAGGGGACACATTTGACATGTGACCAAGTATTTGAAGTCATTTGTCCCCCAGCTTCTTAAAGGTCGATGTCGGTCAGGCAGACGGTATTGGACCGAGGACGACGGAAGTGTTACAGGTGTGTGGTACTAGCCTTTTTCATCACGTGTCTCCGAGTCGCCATGTCATTTACTTCAATAGAGCTATGGACTCGCCGAGCGCTTGATCCGAGAGGGACGCCAAGTCCACATGAGGGTACGTGACCGATGTGACATCGATAAAATCCCCAGGTCTAATGTGGTTTCAAGACATTCTACAAGCCTAGCCAGAACGGGGGGATCGAGGTACATACCGTTCTCAGTCTCTGAGTGTCTCTCGGATGTCTGATCACTGAATGGCTGGGTGATGAAGTGCATGGAACGCACCCCCCTTGTGAACGATTCGAGTGCACGTTATCCATACTTCGTATGGCTCTTGCTGTTGATCTTCTCATGCTTGTGTTAATCTTCCGGCGTGTGTCTAGATAACGCTCCCTCAGGCAGCTATAGAGGCCATGTTTATCGACTCTCTGAGGGACCACGGATTGGAAGTAGAGCGCCCAAAGCAACCCTCTGCTCTTGAGATTTCCCAAGGCGTCGATGAATTGTCGAGTTCATCCTACCCAGTCAAGGTGAACTGTAACCGGATCTCTCATCTCTCAGCACCAAAAAATGATCACTTCAGGTTACCGTGGTGCGTCTAGATGCGATCGACGACGAGAGCAAGACAGAAATTATCCATGCGAAATATGTTGTTGGAGCTGACGGTGAGTCGTACATACCACACTTGACAAGTCTTGTGCCAACCTTCAATCTGTAGGAGCACATTCGTGGGTCCGAAAGACTCTAGGAATTGAGATGGAGGGCGAGCAAACTGGTATAGTGGTCAGAGTTACTATTTTCTTCATGTCTGATTCAGCCGGGCAGAGTATATCTGGGGTGTTGTCGACGCGGTTCTGGAAACAGGTTTTCCAGATATTCACCACACTGCCATTATACATTCTGAGAACGGGTCTTGCCTCAACATTCCTCGCGAAGGAGACAAGAATCGTCTGTACATCCAGCTATCGGACACGGATGCCATCGATCCGCTGACAGGGAGAGTCGATAAGAATAGGATGAGCCCCGAGAAACTCATCTCGGTGAGCATTTTCTAGAGATGTGGCGATCTCTGTTGTGTAATTGACGAGAGCCGGTAGGTGGCCAAGAATATACTGTTCCCATATGAGTTGGCCGAGCCGAAAGAAATCGAATGGTGGACTGTTTACAACAGTTTGTCCTTGTCACTTTTGTCTGCCAACAACTAATGTGCAAACCATCATATAGTTGGGCAACGTGTAGCAGCCAGTTACTCCAACCAGAACCGTGTTTTCATTGCTGGGGAGGCATGTCATACCCACTCGCCCAAAGCTGGTAATTTTTTTTTTTTCGTCTTGGGAATTCGGAACCATGTTGTCGTGATTTAGGTCAGGGTATGAATGCAGCCATAAATGATACCCACAACCTCGGTATGCATCTCCCTGTCTCACTGTACATAAACTAAAAATTGGACAGCATGGAAACTCGTACAAGTGCTCAGAGGATGGTCCAGTTCATCACTCTTAAAGACTGTAGGTCCTGTTATAACTCCTCATTCACCACACAATCTTCATTTCTTTTTCCAGTACGAAGACGAACGCAGAAGTTTTGCGCAAGACCTTATAAATATGGATAAGGTAATTTCTAGGTTGTTTTCTGAAAGGACGGGGCCAGAGGAGAATGCAGATTTGTCTCCGGAGCACTTACGGTTAGCATTCCGTGCAAATTGCTCTGGGTCATGACTAAAACCTGTTCAATCAACAGTGTATACCGGTTGCACCATTCGTTCATGATGGGTTTCGGCATTCAATATTCTCCGTCTGTGATTGTGGATCCCAAATACCAGAAATGCGCGGAGAATCTCGTAATTGGACAAAGAATGCCCCCACAGATATTCGTTCGTGTTGCCGACATCCACCCGATCGACATACAGGACTTACTCCCTGCGGACGCTCGGTTCAAAGTCTTGTTCTTCGCGGGGAATCTGACCCCGGGCCGAATCACCGAGCTGGATTCACTTGCAGAGGAATTGAACAAATCTTCAAGCTTCCTCCGTAAATACAGTGCTGATGGTCGCGTCTCGACCATATTCGATATCATCACGATCGTCGCAGGTAGAAAGGGCGATGTGAATTTCTTGACTATCCCGTTGCTCCTCCGTCCTCATTGGTCAAAGTAAGCGCTATCCCTCTCCCCTTCCTTCATCGGGAGGTTGACTCTGTGTCTGTTTCAGAGTTCTTCTGGATGACACTGACACGACCGGGAGGTCTGGTGGAGGAGCGTACGTGAGGTTTGGAATCGATCCAGAGCAGATCACGTTCGTGATTGTGCGACCGGACGGATTTGTGGGAACGGTCGCTTCCTCGACTGCCATTGAAGAGATCGAACACTACTTTGGTTCGTTTATGGTTCCGCGTGTACCCGACAATTCGTTGTCCGAACTGTAAAGTATGGCATTCATAGCAGTTACAGGTGACTGGGATGTAGAATTTCCAAGTTCCAACTCTAGTATTGAAACCTACACCGTACAGTTTGTGAGAATCACGAGTACATAACTCATCAGAATGCATGTATCCTATGAACTCGAGATCATCTAAATCTCGAGCTAGCCAGGTGGATTCGCGCGCACGGCATTGCCAGGGGGAAACATATTCAACCACAGATCTTCAGAACTAAGGTGTGCGTATACTGTATATGTTCTTCCCCATGAAATTGGAGAAAGTGGTTCATCTGCACCCACTGTGAATAGAAGTCATTAATTCAAGAATATTTGAACGGAGACGTGGTAGTCAGTACATACAACAGTAGTCAACCCCGGATCCGATATCATAAACATGAACTCTCCTAGTAGATCAGATTCATAAACATGTTACGGAGTAACGGAACATCCACGATGACTCAAGCGAGCTTCGCAAACCCGACCTGTAAAGTACCGTAATCGAACACGCTGTATACGCCCTGCAGGAAAGGAATCCCAATGCTCCAAAATGCTAGGCCATACAGTCAGAATAAGTCGCAAATGGGAGTTCAGGAAGCCATTGAATCCCACCTTTAGGCGAGCGCCGGGCGACAATAGCACTGTAACATTTGGAAGAACCTTTCATGATTGGATTAAGTCTGAGAACTTCGGGAGGTATCTCAAATGTTTTGCCGCCGAAGGTAAAGCTCACTGTCGGGAAAGAGTCGCAAGGTACTGCAGGCTGTCGATAAAAACAAGGTACCGAACACATTGTAGCGTAACTCACGGTAATGGAGACCATAGCCTCTATATTCGTCGAGGGTACCACCGATGCGTCCGTACAATTCAGAAATCTGGTTCCAATCTCCGAAGATGAGGTTTGCGCCAGTGTCGAAAATAGCAGGTACATTTTCGAGGATTTTATCACCATCAACACGAACGGCGTCCATGGAGACCTGCCAGAATCCCTACATGAATGCCAATGTCAACAACATGCACTCCCATCTACCATTTTAACTCACAGGATTTGTTATGCGTGTGTATGCAATGTCACCATTGTACAGCTTACTGTTTGTTCCACCAAGATACATCTCGGCCCCAGAAGACGTGAGTTTGAATGAGATTATCGGATTGATTTTATCTTGTCTGAGAAGTGATTCAAACAGCGGCGAAGCACCAAATTTCGAGACGGAAGGGAAGGCCAATCCCAATAAACCGTCTGCAGGGTATTCATTTCTATCCACCTGAGAAATAGATGTCGCAGAACCAAAGGTCTGATGGTCTGCCTAGCTTGGCGTCAGAATTCAAATGGTCATGTTCATAAGTGATATAAAACATACAGTGAATCCACCAATGTTTATATTATCAGTATATCGATTACCTTTGACGATGGTTCCCACTGAATATTCGAGTTGAAATGGCTCCTTTTTCTGAGACGATTGGGATGCTTTGGGATCCCAGAGGTCGCGATCTGCAGAAATCCCACTACAGCCGGTCTCTAGCACCCACATATCGCTGTATTGCCAGTGACTTGAACAAAAACAGCTGTATGAACTAAAAGAAGTACCTACGCCGAACCAGTGTCGATGTAGACTGTGACATAGATCAGGGTAAAAATATAATATATAAGAATGATACGAGAATTTACCTTTCAAGGTCTGGGGAGGAGTGCCAATCGAAATCTCACCCATCCAGATGTTATTTCGATTGTTTGTCAGCGGGACATTAGCGCCACGGGCCCCTAGTCCGGACTCCCTCTGTTTCACAGCGAAAGGATGCATGGTCCCCGTGTTCATCTCGTAATTGCCCAGGCCACTAAGGATTTTACTGGAAAAAAAGTTTGAGCAGTCAAGATATAATGGTTCATTCCACGTACTCCTCGACCGATATGCCATGAGAACTGATTGCGTCTCGGACATCAATGGTTTTGTTGAAGTTCGGAGAGGAAGAAGAATGTCTGGTGAGCGGTATGGCTATGTCACCCGCGTTCCAGTTTGGTATAGGTTTCGCAGTGGCCAGAGAAACCAGTCTACCGGCGACTGCAAAAATATTAGTGATTATGGTGATGAATCGCATTGTAGAGGAGTGGAAAGGACCGGCGGTTGTCAGAGATAAAAACAAAACAAATGATGCATAGGTCAAACTCAGGCTGATGGATGGAAGATGGTGCCATGGTCACGGTGTCATCCGAGCGGGAAGCAAGAATGCGGCGCGAAACGGAACTGGGTGATTTGAAGATTGTTTTAGCATAACCTTCCAGATATCTGAGTGGCCTCAAGGTCGATGAAACAGCTCTGTTAGAAGCCATCTGTTTTTCAAACATCCTTCCAGTGAACAATCGTGATAAAGCACTGCGGAGGGCTTATCCTTCATTAACAAAATTGAGATTGTCGCCTCAGTGAGGTCCAGACGGTACGGCGTGTGGGTCCAGGGGTGCCCAGAGGGCTGTGGTATACCGAATCAACGTGGTACCCGACGTGACGCGGTGTAAGTCTATTTATGGTAAGTACAACTACTATGTCACCCGGGCCGCTGGGGGTTTTCCCACAGTGACAAAGGCTCTCCCACCAAACTCATTCTGCGATGGTTGCCAGCTCAGGACCTGCACAGAAGGGATTGCCTACGTCCAGAACGCCCTTGCTTGGTAAGTGTGCCTTTTTCCAAGACAGTGACCCCGCACGGACGGCGCCAATCGGAGACTCCGGGTCGTCACTCGGCGGAGTCACTGTCGTCGAAATGACGGGCGTAGTTGATCCGTTTGCGCACAGTGCCAGTACATTCCATACAGAAGAAGTTCAGGATCTCGTTCTGGAGTGTCCTAGCGCTTGCCGTTGCTGCTGTCTTGGGATTGTCGACTCTCTTACTATGGCACGTCAAGGATGTCCATCCCATGAACGAGATCGAGAGAGTTGGAAAACTCCCAGGTGAGTGTGGCGGTCGTGTCATGGCCCGCGCAGGTGTCTGACCAGACTGTCACAGTCATGGGGTACAATAGTGAGTCGTCCCGTCGCACTGGTCTCAACGACGCTCAATTCCCGCTATCGGCCAGCTTGGAATGCGTACTATGTAAGTGCAGTCATTTCAGAACGTGCGTTGCGAGTTCATGTTCGCCTCTGTCTGGTATAGTGCGCCATCAACGAGTCGCTCATCATCGAGACCACTAAATTGATGAAATCCCTTGGTCTTGCGGTTCGTATTGACCGGTTGTGTGTTGATCGAGCACACTCGAATCTAGAAATAGGATGCAGGGTACGACCATATCAACCTCGACGACTGCTACTCGGAGAAAAAGCGGAGTCCGGAAGGGGACATTGTCGCGAGTTCGTTGGTTTCGCGCCTGGTAAGACGTTGACGCTGACGTCCTTATAGACAAGGAGAGGTTCCCCTCGGGAATGAAGGCCTTGACAGACCAGATTCATGATTTGGGCTTGTAAGTTGGACAGTGTATCTCGTTTGGTAGATAGCTCATGTCAACGATCGTGTAGCAAAGCGGGTATTGTGAGTTCTGATACAACTGTCTTCCTTCGTATCTGTACTGAACGCAACGCAACAGTACAGCGATTCTGGATGGTTCACTTGCCAGTTATACCCTGGGTCGTATCAGAACGAAGCAAGGTAAGTTCTGTCTTGGTCCTATTCCTCTGGCCAACAAATATTTAACACTTTTATAGAGACATCAAATTGTTCCAAGACTGGGGCTTTGATTATCTCAAGTGTGTATGCTCAGCGCATGCAGCAAGGTCGTGAAATTGACCTTTTTTTTCTGCAGGTATGACAACTGTGCCGTCCCGTTCGACAATCTTACAAGGGAAAATATCATGGGCCGTGAGTTCATCCATGAAGACATCAACTATTTGGATCAAGCGAATGTTGTACAGGGTACGAACGTATGGCGAACGCCATCAACAATCTAGCCGAAGTTTCTGGAAGACCATCCATCTTCTTGTCGATGTGTCAATGGGGAAGGGTATGGCGGCACGCTGTCTAAACCGATTTGTCATGCTCATGTGTTTAATTAGCAACAAGGGTGGGTATGGGCAAGGAAATATGGCCAAAGCTGGCGGGTAAGTGATTGACCAATGTGTTGTTCCCGCATTCACCACGATTGTCTTTCAGACAACGGGTGATATCGGCAAGTTGCTCTTAATATGGCATGATCTCCCTCTGACCGAGGGCCTTAGGGGCGAGCTGGTCGTCGATCGCGAGCCTCATCAACCAGTCAGTGGGCTGTACCTGCCCCCTTTTCGCTGCTTTAAAACCATTTCTAGAAATTCTTTCTACGTTTGGGCCACCGATTTTTACGGACACGGCGATATGGATATTGTGAGTTATTCTATGTACCGCTGAACTATGGCTTACATTTGTCTAGCTGGAAGTGTGAGTAACACGGTGGTGTCTCGTTATCTACCGCTCATGGCAACGAAAAAGAGGGAATGGCGACCTATCGTATGAGGAAACCAAGACGCATTTCACCGCATGGGCTCTCATGAAATCACCTCTGTTGATCAGCCTTCACGTGCGTGCTTTTTTTCTGATTGCAGAAGTAAGTCTGAAGACAGAGTTTTCATCAGCTCGAGACAGCAAGCAAGGAGTCCCTCGAGATTCTCACCAACCCTGAAATTATCGCCATCAACCAGGACCCTGTCATGGGAACCAGCGTTTCGCCCTTCCGATGGGGCATCAATGTAAGTGACTACGCTCTCGTGCGTTTAGGCCCGATGATCGACCTGCGAGCTCAGCCCGATTACGTGAGCAACGATACCCACCCCGCGCAATACTGGAGTGGTCCAAGCCAGAATGGCACTGTGTTTATGCTCGTGAGCACTTTCGTCTTCGTCAGCCTTTTGCCAATCCCTGAAGCGAGGCAGATCAATACCCTGGATGAACCTGCTACGATGTTCTTTAACCTGACAGAGTCCCCTTGGATTCGGGCAGGCAGGCAATACTCCATCCGGGTAGGTGGTAGACTTGCCAGACCCGTTTGTCGCGACGGCGCCTCATCTCGAATTTTAGGACCTCTGGACGCACACCGACAACGGCACCGCAGTGAGAAACCTTACAGTACATGACGTTCCGGCACACGGCGTCGCCGCGCTGCTCTTACAGGAAGCCGGCGACGAGCCTGAAGGCCTGTGGCCTCCTTGTGCGGTGATCGAGTGGTGCATGTCCGAAGACGGGACACTGTACGATCCTGACAGGAAATGGAACGCCGAAGAGCGCCAAGAACTCTGAAAGGAAGCACTAAATTGTTGGTCTGTTGTGACTTCTGCTCTTATTTATTTACGTTGTTGTATTCTGTCCAGTAGGACATGTATATGTTGTACCGAACGTGCTTGATATCGTGGAACGCATACGTGTACGAATATTCACCGTGGGTCTATCCGGCAAACGATACCCAAGCCACGAGGGATCCTACTAACAATATGGAAGTCCATTTCCTGATATCTTTCCATCTAGTATCCCAAGGTCCACTCTCGCTCATAGCAGTGGTATTCTCCCGTGCTCTGTCAAGGTGTTGCAGGTCGTCCTCGGGTGAGATTACTACTTGCTGCGATGTTTCCGGCGGACATATGTCTTCTGAGAAGATAGTTTGCGCCCCGTCTGGGACGGGAGGGAACATTTCGGCCTGAGCGACGCCTCCAAAAAAGTCGGTAATGAGCGTCTTGTCCAATGGCCGCCTAAACAGGTCGGAACGCACGCCGGCATGCGAGCGAATTACAACGGGGTCATAAGACGAGAACTGTGGAGGCATAAGCGTCTAGCAGAGTGTCGTTCGGGAGTTGCGTACCAAGTCCTGCGCAGAAGCTTGGCTCGTCTTGTTGATGCCCTCCATGAACTGAAGCACAAAGTGAGTAAAGCTGTCGATGACGGAGACGCCGATGTCGTTGTCGTTTTCGTGCTGCTTGCGATGAGAATGTAGAAGAAACGAGGTCGAAGGAGAGACTTGCCGAGTAGGAATTCTCCTCGATCTCTGATGATCCGGTTGCCAGAATGTTTGGGGAGTAAAACTGCGAATACATGGTATTTGCTTGGCAGGTATCGATCATGAAGAGTATCTCGTTGTATCTATGGTTTTGCCCGGTCGGTCGACGAGACGAGACGATAGAGAACTTGGTTTCTTACCGCTTTTTCTGCCACATTTGCTCGAAGGCGTCGGCAATATCGAACGCGCTGATCTCTTCATTGTCTTGGAATTTGAGGAATTCATTCCCGCCGTGTCCGGTCATGTACACAAAGATGTTGGAACGGTCATCCGTGAGCAGTCTTTTCGAGCGAGGTACAGATGGGTCGACGCGTCCTGCCTGGGGAGTCGGTGCACGCGAAAGAATGCTTTGGGCCGCGACCCACCTGTGAGCAGCCGAATGAAATTCTCCACGGTCACCTCGTAGCCACGATAATCGACTTCGATATTGTCGCCGTAGAGGTCGAGGTGTCGCCCCGCTTTGGCGTAGACGCTCCCTGGGAATTTGTTGCGCGCATTACACGCGACGTCATCGGCGAGCATGAGGATGATGTTCGAGTCGGGGATCCCGAGACGCTTTACGGTACGGTACCTATGTGAAATGATTTTTATGATGACAAGAACGCAAGAGCGGGACACTATTTACATTCCTAGGGCGTTTGCCATGTGCTATAGGGATAATGTTGGGATGAGCGGACTGTTTATACGGTGCGAGGACATACTCTGTAATTGAACCAGTATCGAGATGCGCAGACGAGGACGGCCCAGTTGTTTGTGTGCCCTGAGTGTCCGCCATCGACGTCGGTGGCAGCGGCAGCGACTGCCCCGAACACTGCGAGCCAGTAGGGAAGAAGGCGCATGGTGTATCGGCAACTCGGCATCTTGAACCGACGTGAACCATGCGGAGTTTCAATCACCTCTTGCTTTTTGAGCGCGCTGTCATGCACGGTGAGCAACAACCAAGACCATCAATGTCGTCGCTGTCCGCGACGTCTCACGCTCACTCAGGTCTTGTCGCATACAGCGACGACTCCCAGAGCGAGTCGGGGGACAACGTCGCCTCGACCTCCAAATCCGCTGGCAAATTAAATGGCCTGGCCAACAACCATGTAAGAGTCTCCTTGCCGGGTTTCGTCAGATCGTTTCCCTCGTTGTTGGCTGTTTTTCTGTTTGGGAATAGGATAAGCCACTGAAGTGCTTCTCTGCTTCGTCCTCAGATGGTACGTTCGACGTGTTACGTCGTGGGTGCGCGCTCCTACTCACCACCGTCTAGCTCGGCTATTACCCAAATCCCAGGTCATTATTCGTCGACCAGCGCCCACGAGAAGCCATCCCCGAGCGCACCTGTCTGACGACATCGAACCGGAGCAGCCAGAGTCAGGCGAACCCTCTCTCTCACCCCAGGATTCTTTGAAGGGATCACCCTCCACCTCGAGTTTTTCAGAAGACCACGAGCTGGCACAGATTCGCCAACTCTTGAGACCGCCATCGAGAGCATGCGCTGTCGACTGGGGGATACCTGCAGAGTCCACGACACCATGTGATCCAGCCATTGAGGTAAAGTAGTTCTTTGCACTGACAGTGCTTCGTTCTCCTACTCACGTTTGCCACAGACCAAGGTAGCTCAGTTTCTCGCACTAAAGCGCGGTCCCGAGAATCCTAGACATTTCAACGACTCACTCATGTCAAACCGGTCGTTTCGGAACCCTCACCTCTATGCCACCCTGGTTGAATTCGTGGACGTCGACGAACGAACGACGAATTTTCCAACCAATATCTGGGACCCAAACGACGTGGAACCCGAATGGTTTGCTGATCGAATAGGTACGTCGCTCCTCGTGATCTGGTTCGATCCGCGTTCATGCCCGTCTTGGCCTTGTTGTATGGCGACACAACTGTGATTTTGTTTCTCGGGAAATATGTACTTTTTCAAAGCTGAGATACAAAAAGCGCGCTCGGAACAAGCTTCTGCAGCACAGGCGAAACGTTCTCAGATCGCGTTTACGTCTGCCAAGGCGCCTCCAACACAGCCGACGCGTCTTGTACAGGAAAGAGGAGGAGATCGAAGAAAGGGTCGATTCCATCCGTACCCGAGAGGCCGTTGACCCGCTGCTTGCGCTTGATTGTCGTGTATCTAGTACATTTAGCATCGCTCTTGTCCTGCTCTGCAATGCGTCGTATACCCCGATCAGTGATGTACATAAGCCGGCCCGAAGCGTTGACGCGTCCACTTGTCATGGCACACTCATTGTCCAGCGAATGCACACCCCTCAAGCAGTCTTACGACTCGTGCTTCAATACATGGTTCGAGGGCTATCTCGAGCCCGCTATTGCGCATTCCAGGAACACTCCGCAGGGCCAGCGGAGCGAGTACGCTAAGCAGAAGGCGGAGGAATTCGAGCAAAAATGCGGGGGTATCTGGGATCAATACAAGAAGTGTGTACAGGTCAGTACGATACTGTAAAGGATTCCACACGTTCTATTTTCTAATGGTAACCACAGAAAGCTGTACGACAACGAGGACTTGGGGACTTGTTGGAACAGGCTCGACAAGAGAATCCGTTGCGTGAGCCACCTTCTGCCTCTGAAAGGAGCGAGTCGTCGTCGAGTACAAGTCGGTCGTAGTGTTAGTATTTGAGTTGGATTCATCCCGGTTTGGTTGTTGTCGTGAAATGTCGACTTCAGATGCGTCAGAACGACTACAAGCAACCTTTGACAATGCCAGTCTGTACATTCTCAAATCTCGCGCGCAGTTAAAGTCCCACCGTTTCGACGGTCTCGATGACTTACCCAACGGCGAGGACGCACTCAGCGACCCTGCCGTCGTAGCCAGCGACGTCGCAGCACAAACAGTGTGTCCTTGCCTCCATCCAGGCGAACGACGCGCTGACGATTCCAACCCACTAGTCCTTTCTGCGCCAACTCAAGTTCCAGTATCTGGAGCAAAAAGCTAAGGACAAGTACGTCAAGACGATCGTGTCCGACGAGGCGCCGCTCGTGACCGCCTCTTCGAACGAAGAACTTCGCTCGTCCAACGATGAAAAGAAGCGTGCGCTGAAGGAGGCCAAGGCGAAGCTCGTGGAGCGGCAAGAGGACGTGCAGACGTTGGCACCGCTCGTGGAGGAAGGTCCGTGCATAGCTTTGCGATACTGCCTTGACTCGATTCCTGACTTTTGGCGGGACAGACTATCAGAAAGCACGCTCACTGACCAATTCCGCTACGACGCTCTCTGCTCAGATACTGGATGCACGACTTGCCCTGACACGGCTTCGCCAGGCCCACCCACACCCTCGGTTGACCATTGCGTCTGCAACGTCCACGCTGGACGGACAGGTAGAGCAGATGCAAAAGATGGAAGACGAACTACAGGGATTGAATGTTCGGATAAGTGAGACCAAAGAACGGGTCAAGGGCGAAATGGGTGAGCTGGAGCAATGGAGAAGTATAGAAAAAGAGAGACTCGCAGAGCTCGAGTTGATGGGGAAAGAAGCTGGGGAGGAAGAGGACCCGAGGGTCGGAGGACTGTACGACTGGTATGGAATCGTTGATCACTCTTTCTTTCTATATCACTGATCTGGATCATACACGGAACAGGTTCGTGTCTTCGCTTTCGATCCACCGTTCCTTGCTCTCTCTCAAGTCTACACACATCGAATCCGAGAACGAACTGCGATTGACGTACTCGGTCGATCCTCCACCAGGCTCGGCGTCTCGACAGCCAAACGAGTTGGTCTTGACATTGCTCTTTATCCCAAACACCCGACAGCTGGTCTCCGCCGACGTCACTCTAGGAGGCGTCGAGTTGGAGTTGGGGGACGTGACGGATGCACTCGTGCAAGCAAACGACATCTCTGGTCTCATATGGGCTGCGCTATCACGCACACGCGGACAAAATTCGGATATGAGGATGGAAGGATGATGTACGCGCGTCCAATGCACACATTCCATACTATTTACAGTAATATCAGAATATTTTAAGCGGATTATCAAGAGGTTTCAAAGATTTCGTTCGCTGTCATTGTTACATGCATGCAAAACTCGTGTTACTGACTCAGTACTCAGTTTCCAGTTCCTCGATGAGAGTTCAAAGCCGTCCCAACTTGGATCGATATCGGCCAATAGGTAAGGTGAGCCCTCTGTCGGTTCAGATCACCTTCTCACCATGAGCCTAATTATTCAGAATACCACTCATGCATCATGAACCAGCCTACAATTATGAAGAAAGCGGAGCGTAAACTTGAAATGCATACGCACTCTGCGTACGTTTCGTATCGAAGTCATGAACTATACGATCTGTAAGTACACATACGAGACGTATCTAGTATCACTATCCAACTGGCCAAAAATAGGCATCCCGTCGACGCGTATCTCGACAACATCATGATAAATGTGCACCCTAACACATGTCCTCTCTACCGCAGGGCGCCGCCCTGAAAGATGACAACCACACCACAAGAATCGTGGAACTCTCTGGGTAGGTCATTCATGTCATGATTCTCTTCGAGATAGGGTCCCCGAGCATACTCGCCGGGAACCGTTCAACCAATATTCACTGTCGCATCCTTGCTGAGGTCCGCTCTCCACGCACTGGCTGTTTGCGCCAATACCATTCTCGCACTTAGTGCGTATCTTAGCTGCCCATCAGTCGAGAAGCATGGTTCTAGACGCCGAAACCACTATGGATGCATAACAAGTGAGCTGTCATCCAGCCACATGATGAGTCCGGTGTTTTGTCTGTCATGCCCGGCTTCCCGGCATCATGTTCGTCGCAATTATCTAATGTCTGAGAGCAATGGTTACCTAACTATGGCTTCTCGAAGCACGCCACTGTACTGAGGCTGCCACAGCCTTAAAATGGTTCGCCATCATGTCACTTGATCTCTAACCTGCCAACCCCTGAATCGTGTTTATCGTCGAATAAACCACCCGCTTTTCGAGACAGTGCGATTACATCACTCTCCAAGCTCGTACCCCATCGCAAGATCATACTCGGAAGGCTACCCTTCCTCCTCTAGCCACGGGACGTCTTGGCAAATTAGGATGTAAAATCAAAATACAGGTTCACCATCATCAGTCACCGTTATCTTCAGCGTCTTTAGGTGAACATGTGTTCGCTCTATTCCTCTTTTCAGACTTTAGCCGCTCTATCAACGAGTCACTGAGCGCGCTTCCTAGGCTTATAAAAGGTCTGCAGGATCCCTCTACGAGCTAATTCCGGTTCATCCTCAACTTATCGATCACTCTCCGACTTGCATTTCGAAATGACCGTTCGTGAAAACTCTCCTTCCGATTCGCACGAACTTTCCAAGTCAGTTCACGATTCAATTTACTCAGCTCAAACCAGTGAACCACTGACCACACCATTTTGTGACGATTCTGGCCCGGATGACAATTACTGACCTGCATCCCCCAGCACACTCCAGCAACAGTGAGTTGTTCACCGATCATTTTTGAGTCGACAGATAAAGCTGGCCATGTAATCAGGGGCGCGAGATTCGTTCAGCGCGGGAAGCAGAAACAAGATAAATCAAAATACACACCAGACAAAAAGTAATATACTCTCCTCAACTCGGGTTTCATTGATTGATTGAATCATATCAGCGCTGGTAACTCTAGCAAATCAAATCAACAACCAGCCCCGTCAGTAAACGAAGGTGTCCGGTATGATGACAAAGGAGAACAGTAAGTTTACATCAAGATCACTTGTTGGACGAAGCTTACGGGTCCTTCAAGTGTTGTGTCAAACTCAGACAAGTACCGAGACAGAAAAGTCAACAAGTAGATGATTCGTTAACACGTCAGCCGAAGTTCAAGCTCGCCACTCACCTGTGTTGTTGTGCACTCGTTCCGTAGTTATCGTCATTGTACGCTCCACATTCTCCTTTTTTTGAGTCAATTTGTGTCCTATCACGGAGTCTGGAGGAAATATTACCTAGTAAGCTACTCTCTGCAATTTTGTTTACGCGAATGTCCTGAGGTGCCACTCGGTCCGCCGTTCCATCGGCTGTTTTTATTTTAGACGCCGTGGCAGATCTCCGTTGCAGTGCTCCTCCGATGCCAAAAACGACCCACATTCTCTTGCCGGCGAGGACGCCTCTGACAGCAGTACCCTGGGCCTCTCGTGACCTACAGTTCTTCGATGAGAATTCAAATTGTCATTCCAACTTGGATCAATGCCCCGCTCAGATAAACACTGATGATGAACCAGCCTACAATGTGAAAAAAGCGCCGGAGCGTAAAATGAATACTGTACACACACTCTGCATATGTTTCGTATTGAAGTCATGAGCTAGTACGATCTGTAAGTACATACTAGACGTATCTAGTATTATACCAATCGTACTATCCAACAGGCAAAAAATATGCACATCGACGCATGTCCTCTCTCAGGCCAGTACCACGGGCTCCGCCTTGCCAGAAAGATGCCCTTGAACAAGAAGAACGGTGGAAACCCTCTGGGTAGTAGGTCATTCGCATCGTGACGAACCCGAGCACTGTTCAACCAGAACCCATTGTCGCATCCTTTAACTTAGGTCCGCTCTCCATGCACTGCTGCCACTGCGCCACTCGCACTTCGTCCGAGTCCGTATCGGTGCCAGCAGTCGAGAAGCATGAATATTTTTAACGCCGAAAGCACATGATGAGCTCCGGCGCTTTATCTGCCGTGTCCGGCATCAAGTTCTTCCCAATCGTCCAATGTCTGCGAGTAATCCGGGTTACCTAACCATCACCCAGGCTTCTCGAAGCACGCCATTCGTACTACTGAGGCTGGCACAGTTAAGTAAGATGGTTCTGGCGCAATCACATCATTTGATCTTTAAAGATTTAACCCGCCAACCCTCCCTGCTGGCAGGATCAGGGGACATCTTGATCGTCGAAATCAACCCTCCGTTTTCGAGTCAGTGATTTTTTGTTAATCAATCATACTTGATATTATCAGTCTGTTTGGCGATTTACTAGGGTTTACATAATGACAAAATTCAGGTTCATCGTCATCAAGTACTATCATCGTTATCTTCAGCGTCATTAGGCGAACACGTGTTCCTCTTTTCAGATTTTAGCCGCTCTATTAACGAGTCATTGAGCGCGCATCCTAGGCTTATAAAAGGTCTCCACAATCCCTCCGATACGAGCTAATTCCTCCCCATCTTCTCGATCCTCTCCGACTTACCTTTCGAAATGGCTGCCAGTGTTTCCAATTCACACGGATTTTCCGAGTCAGTTCGCGATTCAATCTAGTGGTGAACTTTGAACCACTGACTATACCATTTAGCGATGATTCTAGCGTGGATGATGACTACTCTCCTGCATCCCCCACAGCAGCCCAGCCACAGTGAGTTGTTCATCGATCATTTTTGAGTCGATAGATCAAGCCTGGACATGTCATCAGGGGCGATAGGTTCATTCGGCGCGGGGAACCGGATAAAGATTCATCAACACACCTATCGGATAAGAAGTAACATACTCTCCTCAACTCAGGTTTCATTTATTCAGCGCGGTAACTTTAGAAAACCAAAAAAAAAGTCGACCCAATCGGCTCAGCCAGCCCAGCCGATAAAACTAGTTCCTAACGGTGCCCGGGTTGATGAGAAGGTTGTCCGGTGAGTTCACATTGAGATGATTGTTGGACATAGTTAATGGTTCTGTCTTTCAGTGTTCCAAACCCAAATAACTACCCAGGCAGAGGAGTTTAGAAGTGGACGATTCGTTAACACGTCAGCCGAAGTTCAAGCTCGCCACTCGCTCAGTTATTATCTGTGTTTTTATGCGCTCATTCCGTAGCTATCGTTGTTGTACGTTCCGAATTCCCTCGAGAATGCCTGAGAAATACCTGGGACTGGATTTTAGTCAACGCATTGGAGTGAATTCATGACACTCGAGCGTTACTTGTGGCTATGGACAGCCTTGAACGACAAGTTGTTGAGTGCCCTGTATCATAAATACTCTTGATCCAGAAATAACATCTTGAGCTTCGGTGAGTTCAATCCATTCGCAGTATGCAGTGGTCAAACGTTATTTACTGGTCTTGCAGAGGTGACGGTCAGTGAACTGAGTCAACACGGCATTCAAGCCAACGAACCCTCTGTGAATGGAATCGGCACCCACCGAGAGGCCTCAAGGTTTCACTCTCGGATCTACCGTAAGATTTGGTGCCGTCACCAGTGGCTCGTCCTCGCATTCGTCAGTGCGCAATGCTTACTGATTTTGAGCCATGGTTCGTGCGTGGAGTTGTACCGTGACGATTGGTTCGAAGTTGCCTGGCACCGTCAACCCGGTTGAGTCAAATTTAACCCACTTTTGTCATCGCAGTCTACTTGATCAACGGTTTGTACTTCGGGGGATTCTCAAGCTCCGGATACGAGAGGCTGTGTAACCCTGAATGCCGCCGTGTTCGCGGAAACTTGCCCAAAAATTCCCATGCGCATTATGTTTGTGCAGACTCGGATTTGAATGCGGCTTCAAGTGAATCAAGTAAAAAATCCCTAATCCATTGGATAGGCAAGGTACAATACAGAGGGGTGGGTCTACAATTTCCGAAGAGACACGGCAATATTATAAAACTTCGACTCTGCACGAAATGCCCACCCAGATTGCATGCATGCTACATACTGAATCATATTACTGATAAAAGATACCTCAGAGATGAGAGCAAGAGTATATCAATAGGAGACTCACCCCTACACTGGCATACCGGCAGATGGTGGAATGTCGACGTCTGATATAATGGAAAGATACTGCCCATCGGGTGTAGATTCGTTCGCGATCTTGTAGAACCTAGAAAGAAGGCGTGCAATCGTCTCCCTGGTGAGATGCTCCGCAACCTCATCCTCGATCCCCTGAATGATCTTCTGCGCATGTAGTATTCTCTCCACTGCATCTTTCTTCATCATCAATGCGTCATACCATAATCTGCTCTTCTGTTGTTTGGTCGGTATCTGCAGTCGAAAGATCGTCTTGTCAGTGCCAGTGGTGAATTTCCACGATATCCGATATTTTCATCTGTCAGATCCAATTGCTCAATGTTGGCCTCCAACGCGGCAATTTGTTCGTCTTGATCAGCAGAGCTTGACGTTTCAATGGACGGGCTGCTTGATCCATTTTAAAGCTCTGTCACAGACCTATCCAGCTTCGCTAGGTTCGTGGTTTGGAGTCGTCGAATGGGAGTCGGTGACTGATGAGTGAAGTTGCCATTCTGAACAATGCACTGGATTACGTAGTCAAAGTCAAAAAGTATGGACACGGCCCGGTGAGAACTTGTTCATTAGTGGAGAGGCTGGGCTCGTACGATGTGTGGATTGAGAAGGTCACGCGTGAATCTCCGGCGTGGTGGTATTTGCTTTTAGTCCTCGATCGAAGGTTTTGACAGTGCGAACGCGGTTTACAGAGATAATAAGGGCTTCAAGTTTGTGTCAAGCACGCGCCCACCAACGCAAAGATGTTGATATTTTTCAAGGGTGTTTGCGCGCAGGCTGAACTTGACCATTGGCAGGGATCTAGGTCGAACTTTGCCGAAGTGGGTATCACGGTACTATGTTTCACGTTGCTGCTTTACGGGCCGACTAACCGCTCACCGTATCCGAAATGCATGCGAGTAATTGTATCAAAGTTCCGAGTTACGTGGTTCGTAAGTATACAAAATATATTCAGTATTGACTATCCAACAAACAAAAAAGCTAGTACATCACCCAGATTGCGGATTTCGACAACTTCATGATAAATATGCACCTTCAGCACACGTCCCCTGTATCGTAGAACCCCTCCCTGAAAGATGATAAGCGCATAACAAGAATCATGGAAACTATATGGGAAGATTATCCATCGTAATAGCATCCTCTTCGGAATCAGGTCTCGCCGGGCTTCGAATAAATGACTTGACCAACATGCGAACTCGAGGACCAAATCCTGAGACATGGCGAGTGAAATCCGCCGTTTTGACCTGGAACAGATCCACTCGGGAATGGCCTCTGGCCGTCCAAATGCACCACACCACCAAAAGGACTACTGCGAACATGAAGCCAACCGCACTGAACCGCAAAGACGTCTTTTCCGGAGAACACCACTGAAAGGCGGCACCTGCAAAGAAAAGTACCATTCTGTGAAAGTACCGTCACGAAAACCGACCGACCACAAACATCATAGGACTCACCCCCACATGAGGAGAGTCTGCGGAAGGCTGTAAATGATAGCGAGTTTCTCGAGGCCGTGCTTCTTGTGCCATAACCCGTGCAAAAATTTAGCCTGTTCAAGTTAGAAATACCCACGTGTCATACATAAGACATGGTTTACTAACAGTCTCGAGCGGGGTATTCCTCTCATCAATACGGGTTTGCCCAATGAAGATCAATCCGAGGACAATACTCGCCAAGCTTGCCACTAGCGACATATTGATCAGGAATTGCTGAACTGAATTTGGTGTCATCGTCTGTATTTGAAGAAAGCTGACGTTGGCATTCATGAGCACAGTTGCCTAGAAGACATCTGTTATTTTGTTCAGAGCTGTGGGATCCTGTGCGCTTACCAGCAAACTAGTGTCCTCGAGCTGAGAGTTCAGCCTAGTGATGAACATGTGCCACTTTTCTTTGCTCGCAATGTCATCGACATAGATTTTATGTAACAGTCGAGTATTGTTGACATGCGCCATGAATAGCAGTGGCGAGAACAGTGTCATGAGTAGCGAAGGTTGGTATTCCCATCCATGGACCGATTGGTCAAAATTAAGGCGGGCACATTCTTCCCCGTAAAAGTGGAGAAAATAGTTGTGATCTGCATGTGTGAATGGAAACCATTCAAGAACATGATGGAGACGTACAGAACGTGTTCATGATTCGACCTGCAGTGTAGAGAATCAGGGTGCCTTTTATAAACCAGCGAACATATTCAACATACCGATGATGATGACACAGTGTTTGCGCGTTTCGGTCCTGTTTGCTGAGTAAACAAGGGATGAGTAGGCGTATATTCAGGAATATACAACGTACGGTCGATTTCACGAACAAGGGACAAGTAACTTTTTAGCTCCTCCGCGTTTAAGGGGCACGACGACCTGTTCGACGACAAGTGATCTATGGTTCCGATCATTGGCCGCGCATAGAACAACAGGGGGCGAAGGACCCACCACATGTTGCATGAAGAATCAAATCTATGACCTCGTCTTTTAGCTCCTTTGTGATTTTGAGGAAGTTTGGGAAGTGGTCGCAGTGCCCCCTGGGATTGTTTCAGACACCAAAAAGTCATATTCGACTAACTGGATCATGGTGAAACGTCAAGCCTGTGAATGTCATAGAGCATGCAACTCACATATGTAGCACACCAGTAATGGGCTTGGATTGCCAGCCCTGTCAACGGATTCACAACCATTAATAAATCTAGCATGCGGCTCGAGGCTTACTTACCTTTGTGTGCAGGCGATATGATACCTTTACAGTCCCCGAATACATCCTCCCCTTCCCAGTCCTGTAGCCAAAAGAGACTCCTAGCTGGTGGATTCGCAAAATAATAGCAACACATCACATGCCCGTCCAATACTTTTGGTTCCAGAACTAGCTGAAGTTCGCCGACTTTCAGCGATTCGGAGAGTACTCTGGTTTTGATCTCAGCTTCTAACTTTGAGAGCAATGTTTTTCTGAAGTATTCAATGTCCCCGTGGATCTGCTCATTGCAGATATTTACTTCCGTAAACGTTTTCTATGAATCCCATGGTTGAGCTGTTAGAATAGCATCCAGATGTCACTCGGAATCACTGACCGACTGGCGATGCACATAGTAAATAGCACCCTCTGGGTGCCGGTAGGCTGTCCAACCCTCCGGGACTTCCCTGGGAATGAACATTGAATGAAAATACGCTTTTGACGCAGCAATAAAACGAACGGCGGTGTCTCGGGATACTCATGCGACATTGCTTCAATTGTGTAATCGCGTCCGAATGGAAGTCTGGACGTCACATGAATCTTGACTCGATCAGAAATTTTGCGCACACTACCTGGTCTCGCGGGTCTCGTACCGCAATAAGCCATTGACAGACGTTGGGAGAAATAGATCGAGAAGCATTGGCTCTCCGGGTATACTTGGACGACCGTCCCTCGGCAGAGCAACACAAATTTCAAAAGCGGCAGAATCATCTGGTTCAGCCCCTCCATGGGTAGGACACGAAGGATCGACGACGCGTGCCACGGTTAGGTCCGATACTGAGGCCCGAATACGAATTGAGCCACGATACTCTCGATATGAAGCTCGCCCAATGGAATTTCGAGAGTTGTGAGACCCCCCCGAGACGACGGACAGTGAAGAAGATGCTACATTGGGGAAGGATTTCACCACAGGCCCCCCCGCTGACGTCGACGCCATTGATGTCCGGCTAACGACTCGGTGAAGCTGCAGAGAGCTGGGAGGGCGAGATGTCGTGGGCATAAGGTAAGTATCCGACTTGGGTGACTGATTGCCGTAGTGACTGTGCATAGTAGCACTGGAACTTGGTCGAATGATAGACTCGGAGTTGGCTATTCCTTGTGATGAGCGGTGAATCGTGTAGTCGATTGAAACGGGTTCAGCTTGAACTGAAGCCTGACTGCCTGGAATCCATGAGGTGCGATCCCGGGAAAAGCGTCTTGCGAGGGCTGGAGGCGGTGGAATAAGGTGGCCACCAGATAGACTTCTTTCATTCGTATAACGTAGGTCCACGACAGCCTGAGAAAGTTGACCATCTTCGTGACTCGGAGTATCAGAGGGCCCGGGAGAGGGATCACTCATGGCGCAGACGACAGCAACGTCTAGAGTAGTGGATGAAGCAGGGGGTTCTTGGCAGCGGCGGAGGGTTGGATTGCGTGGGGTTGTGTGTGTCCATCGCCGGGCGAAGAATGCAAGCAAGTGATTTATCAGTCTGAGAGGAGGCGACCTGCGGATGAACGCCAGGAAATAGCTGAAAAGACGAGTCCATAATGAGTTGAGTATCACCATGAGGAATGTGAGAGAAAGTTTGGGCCAAACTACACAATAGGTAAGTGTATTAGCGCTGGGCGTCTGGATGTCCATCCGGCGTACATAATTCTGTTGTGACCACTGCAGTTGCATCTCGGTGATCGATCGAATGTCCGTTGATTGAATGATCAAGGACGTCACGGAGAGTGGGTTTCTAGGTGTTCAATTGCATCCGTCGACGCGCGTCGTTCTCTACGGACTAAATGCACCGCGGTCCAGGAAAATTAGAAGTCAAAAGTATGTCCAGACGCGCACGCCGCCATCATCAACTACCTACGCTGGGTCATGGTGCTGATACTTTTGTGTTTCGTCCCGGACGCATTCAACAACAGTCACTACTACAGCCAGCGCGGCAGACAATGAACATCGAAGAGGGACGTCGACAATGAGGGACAGAAATAACACCGTACCGTGGCATCAACCGTACATGCGAGCAGGCGCGTCCGACGCTAGCTACGCAGTGTTGGAATAGTACTGCTAGGTTATCAAAAAGCAAACAAGTCTGGTATGCTGCCAGTCTTCCCACTGAATGGCAAAGCGTTGACGGACGAGATATCTCATATCTTAGCCTCGTTTAATCTCAGATGTGACGTTTCAACGTTGTCAACGCCGGATTGTCCCTCACTGGCACCGGTGCAATAGCGTCTTTGCACGAGGTACACGCATTGACCGTCTTCGTGTTACAACCCGCCTATCACTCACACTCCTCTCCTCGTCGCGTTGTCTGTTCTTGCACATCCGGAACGTGGTACACGACCAGCTCAAAGTCGAATCGAAGCCATATGGGGATAGATACCCTCATACGCACCTTTCTTTTTATTCTTCTACCTCTTGACGTCGCCGTGAGTGCAGTCTCGCCTGCCCACATACAGCAGCACCTGACCCCAGCCCGAGATCAACCCAGTACTAGAAGGGAGGAACTCGAAGATGCAGAGGAGGGCGCTGAAGAGCAGTATGCGCCGAGGTGCGGAACGCACACGCCGACCTGTGGGATGAATGTGCGGGTGAGTCGGGCAAAGACGCATGTGAGAGGGGAACGTACCAAAACCAACAAGATGGTCCAGGCGAGCACGAGGATAGAAAACAAGGCAGACAGGGTGGGGGGATTTTTGATCATGACGAAAAGAGTGCACGTGGATGGACGGGAGGCCAGAGAGATTACAGGTCGTGGACAGACACTCGGAGGATCAGACCAGAGGGAAAACAGCGGGATCTTCCTCACATTCGTCGGCGCGCGTACAGATATTCCAGGATGCTCCGGGCATGGATTTCCGTCTCAAAGTCGTGAACTACATGGTTCTTACTAAGCCTAGATGCTATCGCACTATCCAATAGGAAAAAAAAATGCTAGTACATACATCATCACCCAGAACGCGGACTTCGACAACTTCAATAATAAATAGGCGCTGAAAGATGCTAAGTACATAACAAGAATCATGAAAACTATCTTTGAAGATCGTCCATAGCATGATTCTCTTCGGAATCACTCGCCGGACTTCGAGTGAATGACCTGACCAACGTGCGGACTCGGTGACCTAATCCTGAGACATGGGGGGTGAAAGCCGCCGTTTTGACCTGGAACAGATCCACTTTGGAATGACCTCTGGTCATCCAAATGCACCAGAGCACCAAGAGGGTCATCGGGATCATGAAGCCGATCGCACTGAACCGCAAAGGCATCTTTTCCGGAGAACACCACTGCAAGGCGGCACCTGCAAAGAAAAGGACCATGCTGTAAAAGTACGGTCATCAAATCCGATCAACCATAAATATACTAGGACTCACCCCCACATCAGGAGAATCTGCGGAAGGGTGTAAATGATAGCGAGTTTCTCGAGGCCGTGCTTCTCGTGCCATAACCCGTGCAAAAATTTAGCCTGTTCAAGTTAGAAACACCCACGTGTCATGCATGAGACATTGTTTACTGACAGTCTCGCGCGGGGTATTCCTCTCATCAATACGGGTTTGCCCAATGAAGATCAATCCGAGGACAATACTCGCCAAGCTAGCCACTAGCGACATATTGATCAGGAATTGCTGAGCTGAATTTGGTGTCATCGTCTGTATTTGAAGAAAACTGACGTTGGCATTCATGAGCACAGTTGCCTAGAAGACATCTGTTATTCTGCCCAGAGCTGGGGGATTTAGTGCACTTACCAGCAAACTAGTGTCCTCGAGCTGAGAGCTCAGCCTAGTGATGAACATGTGCCACTTTTCTTTGCTCGCAATGTCATCGACATAGATTTTATGTAACAGTCGAGTATTGTTGACATGCGCCATGAATAACAGTGGCGAGAATAATGTCATGAGCAGCGAGGGTTGGTATTTCCATCCATGGACCGATTGGTCAAAATTAAGGCGGGCACAATTTTCCCCATAAAAGTGGAGAAAATAGTTGTGGTCTGCATGTGTGAATGGAAAGCATTCGAGAACATGACGGAGACGTACAAAACGTGTTCATGATTCGACCTGCAATGTAGAGCATCAGGGCGCCTGCTATAAACCAGCGAAGCCTAATCAACATACCGATGATGATAACACAGTGTTCACGCGTTTCCGTCCTGTTGGCTGAGTAGTAAAGAAGGGATAAGTAGGCGTATGTTCCTGAATATACAACGTACGGTCAATTTCACGAACAAGGCACAAGTAACTTTTAAGCTCCTCTGCATTTAAGGGGCACGACGACCTGTTCGACGACAAGTGATCTATGGTTCCGATCATTGGCCGCGGATAGAACAATAGAGGGAGAAAACCCACCACATGTTGCATGAAGAATCATATCTATGACCTCGCCTTTTAGCTCCTTTGTGATTTTGAGGAAGTTTGGGAAGTGGTCGCAGTGACTCCTGGGGTTACTTCAGACATCAAGATTCCACATGCGACTAACTGAATGGTAAAACGTCAAATTTGTGATTTCTTTTCAAAGCGTGCGACTCACATATGTAGCATACCAGTAATGGGCTTGGATGGCTAGCCCTGTCAACGGATTCACAACAATAAACCCAGTACGCGGGTAGCTCGGAACTTACTTACCTTTGTGTGCAGGCGATATAATACCTTTACAATCCCCGAATACGTCCTCCCCTTCCCAGTCCTGCAGCCAAAAGAGACTCCTGGCTGGTGGGTTCACAAAATAATAGCAACACATCACATGCCCGTCCAATACTTTTGGTTCCAGAACTAGCTGAAGTTCGTCGACTTTCAGCGGTTCGGAGAGTACTCTGGTTTCGATCTCAGCTTCTAACTTTGAAAGCAAGGCTTTTCTGAAGAGTTCGGTATCTTCGTAGATCTCCTTATTGCAGATGTCTACATCTGTAAACGTTTTCTATGGATCCGTGAGAATAACTTCTAGATACCACTCAGATTTACTGACCGACTCAGTATGCACATAGTAAAGAGTTCCCTCAGGGTGCCGGCAGGCTGTCCAGCCCTCCGGAACAACATCACTGGAAACGAAAGGTTGAATGACGACAACACTTTTCGACACAAGCAACGAAACGAACGATGGCGTCTCGGGATACTTGTGTAACATCGATTTAATCATGTGATCGGATCCTTCTGTGGGCCTGGGCGTCACATAAATTTATGACTCGATCAGATATCCGTGCACCCTACCTGGTGTCGCGGACGCGGTACCGCAATAAGCCATTGACCGACATGGGTAGACATAGTCCGAAACAAGTCCCCTCCTCGGGTGTACATAAATAACTTGAACCCTCCGGCGGTGGAGCAGTGGAACGTTCAAAAGGGGCACAAGCTGGTTCAGCCCCTCCCAGGGTAGGAGAAGACGAAGGATCGATGACCAGATTTATGTCTGATGCTGATGCTAGATCATGAAGCGAGCCGGGATATTTTTGATATGATTCTCTCCCAGGCGGATTTTGAGTGACGACGGACAGTTGGGAAGGAGATGTGAAATTAGGGAACACTCCAACCACAGGGCTCCCCGCTGACGTCGACGCTATCGATATCCGGCTAGCGACTCGGTGAAGCAACAAGGGGCTGGGAGAGCGAGATGCCGGGGGTATGAGGTAAGCACCCGACTTTACTGACTGATTGTCGTATTGACTGTGCATAGTAGTACTGGAACATGACTGGATGATAGAGTTGGCTATGTTTTGTGGTGGACAGTGAATCGTGTAGTCGGTTAAAACGGGTTCATCATGGAGTGAGGCCTGACTGTTTGTCACCCATGAGGAGCGGTCTCGGGAAACGCGCCCTGCGAAGGTCGGAGGTGGGACAAGGTGGTCGCCAGATAGACTTCTTTCATTCGCATGATGTGGGTCCACGGCAGAAAGTCGACCACTTTCGAGACTCGGAGAACTGTTGAAGGGAACATTCATAGCACAGACCACAGGCGTGTCTGTTGTAGCAGATGAAGCAGGGGGTTCTGGATGCTGCTGGCACTGGGGCGGGGGTTTGCGTGGAGCGTCTGCGCGTGTCCATCGCCGGACGAGGAACGCAAGCAGGTGACTTATGAGCCTGAGAGGAGGCAATTGCTTGCACAACCTACGGAGTAACACCAGAAAGTGGCTGAAAAGCCGAGACCACAATGAGTTTGGTATCGCCATGAGGAAGGTGAGGGCAAGTTTGGGCCATGCTCCAGCCTAGTATCTTATACCTTTTGATGGGCGCTGAGCGACTCGGACAGGGATCAGACGGGCGCCAACTCTCTGCTGTGACGCCACAATTGCGAACATTCGATGATGCGGGGGCTGTAGCCAGAAGGAAAAAGATCTTTTGGAACTTCCAGAAGTCTGGGTGGGCCTCGTGTATGCCTGCATGCATCAACTCCACGCAAGGCTCCGAGTCGGGGTGGCGCGGATGGGATTATGTAATAAGGTGGGCAATCCGTGTCAAGGCCCTGGCTTGATTAACCTACTTCGCAACTTGTTCGTGGCTTTTCCTCCAATCAGTTCTGGGTCAGAGACGGCCGTTGATGCATAGAGCGCAGTTCGACCCCAGAGTAGCGGCACAGGAAAATCATAAGTAGAAGTACTGTATGTCCAGACGCGCACGATATTGATTACCACGTACTACTTAGTATGTGGAAGGGCACTGTGGTGCCAACACTCAGAACAGAGAACAGAATGTGAATGGGGCGTAAAATTGGTAAAGAAACGGGAGCGAGAGCAGTCGTGCAAAGAAGCGACGACACTTGAGGCAACCCTCGTTCTCCATCAAAAGCTGGCGTTCTTCTGGGGTAAGGGCAGCAAGGCGGGTGTAGGAGCTAGTTGCGCGTGGGTTGGACACGTTAGGGTGAGTGCGCAAGAAAGGCGCAGAACGTGGTTGCAAGCGGGACTCCCGTAGCATATTTTCGACAAGTAGACGGTTGCGCCGGGCTTCGTTTTCACGTTCTTCATCAAGCAGAGCAACTTTCTGTAGCCACGTGCAAAGATCGTCAGTTAGTGGAAGCGCCGCCAGTCTGCTCTTCTTCTGGAGGTCGGGATGCATGTGCGCCTCGAGATGGAAGCGCAGGGCAGTATCATCCAGGTGTGATGCGGTGTTGCGTAAGATGGTGTTGAGGCTCTGAATTTCGACCGTCCATTCGCGGAAAGGTTTGGCGGACTGGCAGGAACCGAGCATCTTTAGACGGATTGACGCATCCCAGTCGGAGGGCAACCAGATGGTGCGGACTTCTTTCATGAACTCGTCGAAGGTGAGACCGTTGAGGCGGTCGGCTTCCGTAGCGTACCAGTCCTGTATGCGCGGGTCCTGTAAATTCCACGCGACGTGACTGACCTGGTTTTCCGCGACGATAGTTTTAACCTTAAAGTACTGTCGGCAACCAGTTTCCCATTTGCGAAGTTCTTCTGGCGAGACATCTCCTTGAGAAAGAATGGGGGGCTTGTTTCCAGTGGTTTGCTCAAAGCGGCCTTTCCCGGTCATGGTTCGAGGCGTGAGACGGCGGGGCGGGGAAGAGGTAGAGCTATTATCGGAGGAATCGGAGGGTGAATCTGGAGGGATGGGACTTCTGCGAGGCACGTGGTTGTTGACTACAAGCGACGCTTGCGCGCGAGCGTAGGCACGAGTACGTGGGCGTGGCAGTTTGGGAGAACGGTATGGACAACAGGAAGGGATGGACGACGGGAGAGCAGACGGCGGGAGAGCGACAGCGGGACAGTAACGGTAGACAGAGAGCGGTTCGTACGGATCAGAGTTCAACGTATGGCAGAGGATGATAGTTTAAAAAGCGATTATGAACATTCAAAAAAAAGTGGAAGGGCACTGTGGTGCCAACACTCAGAACAGAGAACAGAATGTGAATGGGGCGTAAAATTGGTAAAGAAACGGGAGCGAGAGCGACTGCTCTTATATACCTACAGATACGTATCACGTGTAGCAGATCACTGGCATACAGAGGATTGGAATACAGGAGTCGAGAGTGCCAGTAATCGGGTGATCGGGGCGTGCGTCTTACAGTATGCTCTCTTCCCACTGGTGTCAATGGAAAAGCGCTGACGGACGAGATATATCATTTCCAGCCACATTTCATCTCAGATATCAACGTTTCAACGCCGGCTTGTCCCTCACCGGTGCACCAAGCGACTTTGCACATTGTAGGTACACGCATTGATCGTCTTCGTGTTACAGCCTGTCTATCCCCCCTCTCGTCATCGCGTTTTTATTCTCATACATCCGGCAGACAGTGGTACAGTGTCGACGAGCTCAAAGTTGAATTGAAGCCTTGTGGTGGATAGATACCCATACGCACCTTTCTTCTTCTTCTTCTTCTACTTTCTCAGCCCGCCACTTGCCCGTCACCGTGGCTGTGGCAGTGCCCGCATACAACAGCACCTGACCCAACCCGAGATCAACACAGTACCAGAAGATAAGGAACTCGAAGATATAGAGGATGGCGGTGAAGGGCAGTATGTGAGGTATGGAACGCGCACGCTGACCTGTGGGGTGAATGTGCAGGTGAGTCGAAAGGACCAAAGCCAACAAGATGGTCCAGGGCGCGAGCACGAGGATAGCAAACAAGGCAGACACGGTGGGTGGATTTTGACCGTGACGAAAAGGATGCAAGATGAGTAATTAAGGGGGGCGCGTGGACGGGAGGGAGGATCCGTGGACAGATCACAGCTGGCCGGGTCATGGACAAACATCCCGAGGACAGACAGAGGGAGTACCAGATGGATTGAAACCAGCGGGATCTTCCTCGCGTGCGTCCGCGCGTGTACAGATATTCCAGAATGCCCCGGGCATTGTGCATTTCCGTCGCAAAGTCGTAAACTACATGGTTCGTACTAAGTATAAATGTATCGCATTATCCAGTAGAAAAAAAAATGCTAGTACATACATCATCCAGAACACTCGACAACTTCATGACAAATACTATGCGCTGAAAGATGGTAAGCTGAAAGATGGTAAGCACACAACAACAAGAATCATGAAAACTATCTTTGAAGATTGTCCATAGCACGATTCTCCTCAAGATCACTCGCCGGGCTTCAAGTGAATGACCTGACCAACGTGCGGACTCGGTGACCTAATTCTGAGCATCAGTAAATTTACACGTTGCTAAATTCGTCTAAATTCATCTTATTTTGGCTTATTTTGGCTTTGTCATCTTTTCGGATTCGCAAAGCGTAGCAAGACACGATAGGAAGAATAGCTCATTAGACACTCTCGGCAATCCAGTTCTTAGCATCTTATTGGACTCGTGAGGCTATCCAGTGCTTTTCCGTTACTTTGCATCTCATAGTTCTTATCATGTCACATTCGCGAGACAGTAGTAACCGGACCAAAAATTTAGCTGCATTCAAGCCAAAAACATGTAGATACAAAAATTGATTATTAACATGTAGACTCGGGCGAACGTTGGTCAGCGGAGCACAGGCAAAGCAGCAAGGGAGGAATGAAATAAAAGATGATTATCCACAGTTCACGGGTGCCAGGAACATGGATTCAGTGTGGGCCGTGTGGCATGCAGTCGGATCAAGAGTGGGGGAATAGCTCTAGAAGAGTGGTAAGCGTAGCGCACAAAGATTATTGCGTTAAACTCACGGTCAGCGGAATGCAAATAGTTTGTCCGACTCCTCATCATCGATATTGGTAGGATCAGTTGCCCAGCAGGGAATGGCCCGCATCGCCTTGATGAACTGTTGGGTATCATCCACAATGGGCTGGAATTGCTGATCGGATAAGCGGAGGATCGGCTTGAGATAGTAGAGGGTGGTTGCACCCCAGACCCCTTCATTGAACTCGTACTGGGCTCCCTTTGGAATACAACTGGACCATGCGTCCAGTGATTCAGCAGCCTTGAATTCAACCTGGTTGTTCATGACAAGAGTAAGGAAACGTGCAACCTAAAGCATTTCATTGTTAAAACAGCAGCAGGGGTGGAAAGCGATGACTCACTGCTGCACACGCGAGTGCTAGCGCCCCTCTTGGTCCAAATAGCTGAAACGGCAAGTCCGAGACATCGACATGACCTTGAATATAGTTGAAATGATGTGCAAATGTCTGGAGGACGAAGGGTGCTTTCCAGATCCCTTTCCATGCCTTTCAAGAACATGATACCAAATGCCAAGGTCAGCTAACCAATGAGCGAATGGATGAATTACACGTACCAGGGGATCTACACCTCTGTTATCGCCAAACAAAAAGCGATGGTTGTCCAGCATCGCCTTGGCAAATTGCACACGACTTTCGTGTTCCTCAAATTCCAGGTCATTGGAAAAGAACGAAGTGATGGTAACGACAGCAGCAGAAGCAAAGCCACCTCGCCAATTGATGAGCGCTTGCTTCGACTGTACATAACGTGTCAGAGTGTATAACTAGACTTGGGCTCGACTCACAATACAATAGACTGGCCCCCCGATCTCGACCGTATGTAGAACAGACAACTTGTATACCACATCCCATGTCTTCTGTAATGTCACTAGGAATATATCATCTGGGATGATCCACGGATTCTCATAGGCGCTGATCACATGAGTGAGTGTCGAGAGAAAGACACGTCGCCACTTGTTATTGGTTGTAGCCCCGAGCGGAAGGTCCGTGTTGATGTATTTGTTGTTGGCGCCGCTACCTGTGCGCTGTGATGCAGTAGTTCGACTGCGCTTCGAGGGCGGAGGGACAACCAGTGCCTAGCATTACGCAGATAATATTTAGTAAGCAAACTTGAATTGATCAGCGTAAACGTACCTTGTCTGCATCGACAGCCTCATCCTTCTGCACTCG